>PVLC010017848.1:0-14651 GCA_004027655.1 Graphiurus murinus
AATTTTGAGAGAGAGTTTTGCTGGGTAGGAGAATCTTGGCTGCAAGTTATTTTCTTTCAAAGTTTGGAATATGTTACTCCAGCCCCTCCTGGCTTTCATGACTTGGTTTGGGAGGTCTGGAGTGATTCTAATTGGTTTGCCTCTAAATGTTACTTGGCCTTTAACTTTTGTTGCCTTTAGAATTCTTTCCTTAGCTTCTGCATTATCTTGATTATTATGTGGCATGGTGAACCTCTTCTTTGGTTTTGTCTGAAGGGGGTTCTATATGTTTCCTGCACCTGTGTGTCAATTTCTCTTTCTATGTTTGGAAAGTTCTCTGATATTACTTCTTTGAATAGGTTGTTTATTCCATTAGTTTCAACTTCTAATCCCTCTACTATGCCTATTATTCTTAGGTTAGCTCTTTTAAAATTGGCCCAGATCTCATCGATGTCGGATTCATACTGTCGAATTTTTTTTTCTAGATTATGTATAATGGATTCATTTTTGGAATGGTCATTTTCTAGGAGTGATATTCTGTTTTCCATGTGGTCTAATCTATTGTTTATAGTTTGTATTGATGACTTCATTTCTATTATTGCATCTTTCACTTCCCTCAAGGCTTCGCTATGATTCCTCCTCAGGGTGTCAGATTCTTTGTTTATTTGTTCTTTTATTTCTTTCCAGCTCTCTCTGCATTCTTTCGGAAAGTTTTGTATCGTTTCTATTATTAAAGATCTGAATTGTCCTGCTGGTAAGCTCTGCCATTCAGTGTCATTGAGTTCTGTTATTGTGGGATTGTGTTGACTCATTGTTTCTTTGGTATTTCTCCTCATGGTTTCCTTGTTCTTAAATTTATAACTTTGCTGCTCTTGCACGCTTTCTCTGAGTTTATAGGTTTCTTATTTTTATTTTCTCTCTGTGAATGGTATCTTGTACTGAGTTGCAATTACTCTGGTATTTCTTCTGCCTGCTCTATTGGTGTCTTTGGTGGGTTTCAGGTGTTGACTGCTAGGATCTAGCAAAAGCTAAAAAGCAACCAATCCTCCGAACAAACATACATAAATCGAAGCAGCTAGCTCCCCCGTTCTCCCTGGTCTGCTCCAGTAGATTCTGATCAACTGCCTATTTCTTTACTCACTTTTAAGCTACTTTTCTTCTCCTTCCTTCCGTTGAGAAGCTGCTCCTGCGGCCATTTTGGTTCAAGCCCTGGAGTGCAGTTATCTCTGCTCCAGTTCTGTGGGGAGAGGTGAGCTGGGATGGTCCTGCCCGGGCTTAAGCTGGTTGTACCACGTGTTCTGGTCTCTGTCGAAGGTTTCTCGAAATGCTGCCTGGCTAGGATGGCGAGTTCAGGAGTCGCTCACTCCAGCTCTGGTCAGTGGGGGTGCAGAGGGTTGTTGTATATTTCTTTCTTAGTAGACCCCACGCTGGAAGCCAGCTCAATGGCGGCTTCCGCTCAGCAGCTTGGCGCCATGGCCCCAGAGACAGGCTTCTTTGCTCTCCCTGGTCGGCCTTCCGGATTCTGCTCAGCTGTATTCCAGTTTTCTTCACAGCATTTTTCACCCTTTTGTTGCTTTTTTCTTCTTTCAAAAAGTTGGTTCCACGGCTGATTTGAATCGAGCTCACAGCGCCTCTTGAGAAGTGTCTCACTCCATCGCCATCTTCCCAGAAGTCCCGCGTGCATCACTTTATGCCTGTGAATTCTCTGGTTAAGTAGCAGCTACAGATTGTGTCCATTCTGTTAAAGTTATGCAGGGGGAGATTCCTAGAGGGCAAAGCCATCTTAAACCTCAGGTCCTCTGTAAGGAACTGCCAATGTGGAAGCCTTCAGTCCATGTTACCAAGCTGGAATCCAAACTTTTCACTCTGCCTTCTGGAACCCAGCCACAGAAGTTTCTGGTCACCCCCATTGACATCGAAGAGGATCAAACACCATGAGATGGTCAACACGCTGCTTCTCTCTGTTAGGTTTCTCATGCTTAACATAACAAAAGAGACAAATTAATGTTCTGGTAATTCAATAGTATTATTCTATCTACATAACTTAAACACAAGAGAAACACCAGCTTTTGGCAACTGGTTAAATGATTTCATATAAATACATTATTAAAGCACTAACTGAAAGTTCCAGTACAGTATATAGAAAACCATAACATGGAGACTTAAGGAATGATGGAAATCAGCTAAAAACTGATGGTATAAAAAAAGACTCCATAATAATTCATTAATAAATAATAATTTCATAGTATTTAAATTCAGGGTGAACCAAGCTGGCTGAGAAAAAAAATAGTATGCAATGTTTTCTCTCATGTGTTGCTGCAAGAGGGAAGACAAGAGGAAATGATGTCATAAAAGCAGAACAGTGTTGCAATAGATTATTAAGACAAAGGAAAGGGACCAGGAAAGAAGGGCTGGTACTGGGAGAAAAATTAATTAAATCATATTAGATGCCTGTTCAAAAATACCACAGCAGAACATTATTTCATGCAGTTATTATGCACCAATGAAAAAAGAAATCAGATGAACACCAGAATGACAATGACAACAACAACAAAAAAGAGCTGAAAGTCATGCATTATCCTGTTTTCTTATAGTAATCACTTATCCCTTATCCTGTTATCCATGCATGTTTTCCCAGTACTTAGGAAGCTAAGACAGGAGCCACACAGTTTAAAGGGAGCCTCAGTAACATAGTTAGGACCTCTTTCATAAAATAAAAAAAAAGGGCTGAAGTCGTGGATCAGAGGTAAAATGACCCTGGATTCAAACCGTAGCACACACACACACACACACACACACACACACACACACACACACACACACAAAACACACAGACACACAATTAGAAGAATCTATAAAAATAAATCTTTCAGAAACAAGCTTTTGAGTGCTAGGTCTACAATCCGAGAACTTACATTTTTGATAAATCCAGGTACAATAAAAGCATAGAAAAGTAAGAAACAGGAAAAAAGATGAAGGAGAATTCTCTGCTACAGAGAAAGAACCTTAAGAAACACAAAGTGAATGGGTTGAAATCTACAAAAATAAATTAGAGGGCCTAAATAAAATGTTCACATTTGAAGGAAAACGTAATAACTAACTGGCTTTCATAAGTGTAAGTAAAGTAGTAAATACTCCATACAGTGAGAGACGCTCAAAATCCCTCTGGAGACTCTGAATGAAGAGGAAACTGCCCCCAAATATTTGCACAGCAGGAAGGGAACGGAATAGATAGGGATTCCTAAACACAGGGAGAACCAGCAATGCTGCATCTTAGCTTCTGCTTTAAGAGGAAAAAGAGGACAGGTTTGTATGCACTGGCCTCTTGGCCCATGGCTGTAATCTCAGTACTTAGGAGACAGAGACAAAAGGATCATAGGTACAAGGCCAGTCTCAAGACTTAGTAAAACTTTGGTAACCTAGTGAAACCTAGTTTCAAGAAAAAACAATTATGAATAAACCTAACCAAGGAGGTAAAAGACCTCTATAAGGAAAACGATAAAAAGTTGAAAAAAGAAATCTATGAAGAGCTTAGAAGATGGAAAGAACTTCCATGCTCTTGAATAGGGAGAATAAATATCATCAAAATGGCCATTCTCCCAAAAGTGATCTACAGATTCAATTCGATACCCATTAAATTACCAAGGTCACTCCTCACAGACATAGAAGAATCAGTCCTTAAATTCATTTGGAGCAACAAAAAGCCCAGAATAGTCAAAGTACTTCTTGGCAACAAGAACCATGCAGGAGGCATCACAATACAGGTACATATGATAAATCCAGTCGCTCTGCTGTAACTCAGAAATGTGTCATCAATCCATGACTGTTGGCCATCCCAACATGGCCACCTGCATCTTCCAGCATATTACCTTTGGAGTCGTGTTCACTGTGGCCATCTCCACTGTCCTGGCCAAAACTGTTACTGTGGTTCTGGCTTTTAAGGCCACTTCTCCAGGGAAAAGAACAAGACAGTTTCTGGTGTCTGGGGCACCAAATTTCATCATCCCCCTCTGTTCTCTGATCCAAATGATGCTCTGTGCAATCTGGCTGGGAACCTCTCCTCCTTTCATTGACACAGATGCATACTCTGAACATGGTCACATCATCATCTTGTGCAACAAGGGCTCAGTCACTGCCTTCTACTGTGTCCTGGGATACCTGGGCTCCCTGGCCCTGGGGAGCTTCACTATGGCTTTCCTGGCCAGGAACTTGCCAGACACCTTCAATGAAGCCAACCTCCTCACCTTCAGCATGTTGCTGTTCTGCAGTGTCTGGGTTACATTCCTCCCTGTCTACCACAGCACCAAGGGGAAGGCCATGGTGGCCGTGGAGGTCTTCTCAATCTTGGCCTCCAGTGCAGGGCTCCTGGGATGCATCTTTGCTCCCAAGTGCTACATCATTCTCATAAGATCTGATAAGAACACTTTGAAAAGTTTGAAGGACAGAACAAATTCTATGATAAACAGGCATTCTGGTGATGTCTCTCATAAATTTCTAACCAATTTTTTAAAATTTGGGACTAAAATACACCCTAGTTTTGAATTTGAATATTGTTTGGCTTCCTTTCTTACTCCTCATTTTCTCACAGAAAAAGTGGAGATAATAGTACAACAACCTAGCATGGTGTGCATGCATGTAATCTCATTACTAGTGAGACTGAGGCAGGAAGATCACAGGTTTCTGGCAAGCCTCAGCAACTTAGAGAGGCACTACCCAACTTAGTGAGATCCTATTTCCAAATAAAAGATAAAATAGGGTTAGAGGGTAATTAGTGGTAGAAAGTCTCTGGGTGGAGTACCCGAAAAAATGAAAATACAAATTATATAAGCTCATATAATGGAACTGAAGCTTTAAAAAAGTACTCAATAGTTAGTATTTTTAGGTGTGTCTGCCTATCTATGAAATATGCAATAGAAGTGTTTGGCCATTTATTATCAATGCATTAGAATACTTTGCTATTTGAAAATATTACACCTACAGAAAAAGAACAATCCACCTGAACTTATCTCTACTTTTATGCACCTAATGAAGTATGTCAAAATAAATAAATAATGACAGAATTACAAGAATGTTAATCTATAATCATGATGGAAATCTTGATCATTAATTACATTAAAATTAAAAACCTTGAGCATACATACTATACCAACACAATTAGATTGCATTAATGTAGGTGTACCCTGAGTCTACATATTAGAAAATATACATTTCTTTCAAAGATCCATGAGGCATGAACAGCGTTTGAGAGAGAATAGGTTTACCATTTAACTACTACATCCAGCCAGATGTTTAAAACATCTCAAAAACAGACAACCAACTCATTTGGCTTCAACTAGTTAGAGGTTAATTTTAATCGTAATTACATAAGAGAAATCTTAGAACCTAAATCAGTATGGTTTTTTTCTGCATTTTAATTTTATTATAATGATTACAAATTTAAAAGATGTCCTCACACCAGCCCTTGAGGTCTCTTTCCATCCAAAGCATGGGCACATAAAACAGATGAGAAGAGGCAGGTGGTTCTCCTCACTAAACAGGGACTTTTCCCCAAGCATTACGGCCAGCACAGAGCAACAGAGACCACTGTGCTTCAGCAGACTCTGGCAGGTGATTTTGATACTGCACACAAACAACTTGAACAAATAAGTAGGGGAGAATGGACATTGTGAAAACACCTAGCAGTTTTTGTCATACTAGGATAGAAAAGGGGAAAATATCAATAAAGTCCACACACTCCGACTGAAAAAAATCACTGACATATGGAGAAAGTAAAGGGTGTTGAAGGGACACTGTGTGCTGCATGAAATCGATGCCAAGCCTTCTGAAAATGGAAACTCACTGCCACATTAGGAGCACTGAGTTAACTTCACCTAAATTCTCAATAGTATGGTAACTCATAAGGAGCAAAACACAAGCATCTGTAACTCAGTGTTCAGGGTGGTAAGGCTTAAATAGCTCCAGAATCCCATGCCTGAGTGTGGATACACATGTCATAGGACCTAAAACTCTTATTTTACACTTGCTGTGTTAATTTGGGGGGGATACCAGTCATTGATTCCAGAGAACTTGTACCGCTAAGTAACACCTCCAGCTGTATTGTTTTGAAACAGTTTCTCACTAATTTGCTGAAGCTAGCCTCAACCTTCCATCTATCTGAGCTTCACAAGTACTGAGATTACAAGCATAGGTCAATATGTGTGGCTTTATATTTTTAATAGACAAATGATAATTTTTTATATTCATGAAGTGATATTTTGATTAATGTACATACTAGAGGAAGATTTAATTAAGGTAATTAATATCTGTCCCCTCACCAACTTATAAATATCAACATTTTGAATATGTTTACATTGTCTCCAAATGCATTTTATAAAAAGAGAAATGAGCCAGGCTAAGTGTTACATGCCTGTCATCCCAGTACTTGGGAAGCTGAATCAGGAAGATGGAAGGTTTGAAGACAGCCTCAACAACATAGTTATACCCTCTGCAACCTAGTCAAATCTTGTTTCAAAATAAAAATTAACAAAAGACTGGAAATGTAGTTCAGAGGTAGAATGACTATGGGTTCAACCTTCAGTAACACACACACATTATCTTATATCCATAAATTTTCATTTAATATTGGTCATTATAGGTAATATTTGAGTGACCATCATCAATAAAAATATCTCACATTAGTATAAAGAATGCATTAAAGAGTTATTTAAAAAGGAATTAATCTAGCTGGCTGTGATAGAAAACATCTATAATCCTAATATTTGGAAAGAAGAGATAGGAATTTTGAGAAGTTCAAGGCCAGCCTCAGTAGCTGAGTAAAAACCTGTTTCAAAACAAAAAATGAAGCTGGGCATGGTGGTGCATGCCTGTAATCTCAGTACTGGCGGGGCTAAGACTGGAGGATCACAGGTTTGCAGCCAATCTGAGTTACTTAGTGAGGCCCTCCACAACTTAGAGTGACACTATTTCAAAATAAGGAATAAAAAAAGAACTGATTGTAGCTCAGAGGATTCATTCGCCAGTACCGCAATAAATAAATAAATAAATAAATAAATAAATAAATAAATAAATAAATAAATATATAAATATATAAATAAATAAATAAATAACAAATCTTTGAATGTAGCTCAAAGGTAGAATGGCCCTAGGTGTAACACCCCATATTGAAGAGAAGAAGAAGAAGAAGAAGAAGAAGAAGAAGAAGAAGAAGAAGAGGAAGAAATCACTCATGTTCAAAAACATTTCATGTAATTACTGCTAAGACTGAGAATTCATCAGACATGATACTCCGTGTGTGTGTGTGTGTGTGTGTGTGTGTGTGTGTGTGTGTGTGTGTGTGTTTCTGTGTATTAGTTACTGGGGACTGAACCCAGGAGCATTCTACCTGTAAGCTACATGCCCAGGCTTATTTTATTTTTCTTTGTTTGCTAACACTATATTGAAGCTAGGATCCTCCTTTATCAACATCCCAAGGACTGGCATGAGCCACCATGCCTGACTGATATGATACTTTTTCTCTACCCTCTGAATCCAACTAATGTTTCTTTAGTCTCTTTCCTTGACTGATTTTAAATTAAATATGTCATTACTGCGTATATATTTCACATATATTTTGATTATTTCTTATGATGAAATATTTAATTTTTGGCAAAAGGTGATATTGTCTTCATTGCTTTGGTACTAGACACAAGAGTATGTTCAGTTTGTCAAAGGTGATGGAAGGTAGGTGTCTGATTTTCGTAAATCTCTAAAAATTATATTTCATTAATAATTTGAAAAAAAAAGAAGACACACCCATCTAGAAATTTCCCTTAAAACATCCTATTTTAACTGGTATGGGGGTGCGCACCTGTAATCCTAGTATTTGGAAGTCTGAGTCAGGAGGATCCCAGGTTCAAGGCTAGACTCAGCAATTTAGCAAAGTATGGCAGCAACTTAATAAGACCTTATTTCAAAATAAAAAATAAAATCAGGATGGTATGTAGCTTGCATGTAGAATGTTGTGAGTTATGTTCACTATCGTGTACAAATAAGATTAAAAGAAGGCCTATAGGAAATTTTTATTCTTCTCTCTTATACATTTTTTTTATTATTTTCAGCTGGTCCCATTATACACACATATGATTCCAGCACTTGAGGGGCGGGGGGCTGAAACAGGAGGATTGCATTTTCAAGGCCAATCTCAGGAACTTAGTGAGACTGCTTAAGGCCAACTTCAGAAATATAATGAAACTCTCAGTAAGCTAGTGTGATTCTGTTTTACAATAAAAGATAAAATGTGTTGGGGCTGGGATTGGTGGTGCACACCTGTAAATCCAGTACTTGGGAGGCAGACACAGATGGAATGAAGATTTGAGATCTGCTTCAGTAACTTATGAAGATCTCTGCAATAATTTAAATTTGTTTCTATTTTGTTTAAAACTTTATAAAATTGTTTCAAAATATAAAGATAGGAAAGGAATTAAGGCATAAAAGGACCAGTATGGAGCAATGAGGGAGAGATATAAGAAAGTATATGGGTAAGAGAGATTTTGCTAACAAAGGATGAAAAAATATAATATTTTAGGGATAAGAAAGTGTTTTATGTGATAAAGTTGATACTAAGATTGTCCCAAATAGAAAGAAAAGACTAGGATATAAGCAGAGGTTAAAAGCAAGTCATAGGAGGTTTGAGTATGTCACAGAATATTTGTGGAAGATGGAACTTATGAAAACAATACTGCATGTGTGATAAACACGGTTATATTTTAAAATTATTTAAAAGGTTTGCAGCGAGTATCTATGAAGAAAATTTCCTGTTTTCAAGGGTTTCTATTTTGTATGGCTATCTTATTAAGCTCTGGATTCTAAATTTCATTTCAAAAGTGAACATTGACTTCTGTGTAACTGTAATATTTGAGCTTCCCAAGTGTTAAAAAATGCATAAGTGGATATTAAACAAAATACTGATTAGTATGTACTGAGCTTACAAGAGTTTCCCCCTTTAGGTATCTCATTGACCTTATATTATAAGTTAAATTTTCTCCTCATTCATCATCTAAACAGGGTAAGTGATTTTTTAGTTTATTTCTGGTTCAGCTAGCCATGCTGCTCACATCATTGTAAAGAGGGGAAACGCCTCCAAAGGCCCGGTGTGACATCATACCTGGACTGGGAGGGACCTTGATTCTCCATGTGTACATAGATGCCATAGGGATACCAGGGTAGTCTGGATGAGATCAAGGCAGAAAACTAAGTAGCTGCAGGTGTTGAGTCTCTTTTATTTGAAGGATGGGGATTTTACCATGGCTTTGCACCTAGATAGGCACATGTTCTACCCTGACCTACATGCCTAGCCTTTAGATTTTTATTTTTAATTTTGAGACAGGCTCTCATTCAATTGACCAGGATGGTTTCAAACTTGTAATCTTACTGCCTCAGACACTCCAGTAAATGAGATTACAGACCTACACCAACAGATGCAGCAGGACTAAAAATTTTCATATGTATGCATGTATGTATGCATGCATGTATGTATGTATGTATGTATGTATGATGTATTTGATACAGGAGATTGAATCTAGGGCCATTCAACATTTCTGGCCCTCTTAATTTTTAATTTGAAACAGTCTCACTAAATGGCAGAGGGGCTTGGGTAGTTGCTAAGGCTGGCCCCAAACCTGAGATCTTCCTGTATCTTCCTCCCAAGTAGTGTAATTACAGGTGTGTGCCACTACACCATGCTTGAACTGGACAATTTAATGCTATTTGACATATCACTACACTCAAAACTGATGAAAAGATTTAACGTGATTCCTATCAAAACAAACAAAAAACACAAGAGAATGGGTTCATGACACTGGATTTGGCAATAATTTCTTGGATATATTAAGGCTAGAAAACAACAACAAAAAATATATATGTAGGCCACACCCCCAGATCAAATTTCAAGGAACTTCTCTGGAAGAGTTTTCTATTTGGAAACACAATTTTGCTGTAGCTGGTTTTGAACCTCAAATCCTATTGTCTCAGCCTCCCAAATATTTGGACTACAAACATATTCCACCAAGCCAATCTAGTCCATTTTTTTTTAAATTTTGAGAAAGATCCCACTAAGTTTCTGAGGGTGGATGTGAACTGTGCTTATAAGAGTTCACCCTTTAAGTATCTCAGTGACCTTTTATTCTAAGATCATTTTTCTCCTCATTCATAATCTAAACAGGATAAGTGATTTTTTTAGTTTACTTTTGGATCCCGGATTATAGTATAGTTATACATAAAACACACGATACATTTGGACTGCATGTGTCTGTGGTACTGGGGACTGAAATGGGGAGCATTCTACATCTAAGCTATACACACAGCCCTATTTATTTTTAGTATGAAGCACTATCATGCTATGTTGCTGAAAGCATCTGTATAATGTGCGTTTTATGAATCAATGTATCAGATAATTTCCCCCTTCATTTGGGATGTCTTTGGAAAGGGATGGAGTAGTACCTTGCTAAGTATTAAGCTGTTAGAGGTAGAAATGAGAAGAGAAGTTTCATTCCAAAAATCTCTTGGAGACAGATACAAGGCACATCAAGGGAAATACTGAGTGAACTCATTGTGTTTGCAGTTTTTAATTGACATGTGGTAATTGTGACCATGCATGGAGGAGAGGGTTTACACTTTGAGCACATCAATGCAAAAAAAGGAGCAAATCAATGCAAAAAAAAAATTAAGATGTTTGCAAAAGAAATTCTGAACTGCAATGACCTATTTTCTTGAAGCCAGTTTATTTTATACTAGATGTCTTCATATAAGTGTGAAGCCATCCACAGCTCACACATTGAGTAGATAAGAATGGGCTTCTCAAGGTAAAGGACACACACAGACATACACACACACACACACACACACACACACACACACACACCTATGCACATCACAAAGACACAGCCACAAATCCATTACCTTTCTGCTCTGAGAATTTTGATATTTTCCACTTTTAGTAACATATGCCAGGATAATGTGCTTATAAATAGATTTTTATGGTTCTTCTAAGGGTCAGAATAAAGAATACTTAATGACATGCTGGCATGTCTAAACAAGCTGTTCATGAGTTTCTGAAATTGTCTAAGCTGTATGTTGGCATTTTTAAACAAGTGGTATATTGAGTTTATGAAAATCATTTTATATCCCATGCTCCATGCACCTTCATGCTCTACACTCACCCCATGCCTCCTTCCTCACTCCCATAAACATCACAGAGATGGGTGGTGATAGCTTCTTATATAGACACAGCATTATTTGGACTGTGTCCTTCTTCAGTCCTCCTCTCTCCCCTTCCCCTCTCCTTCCTCCAATTTCCTACCATAACTCTACTGGTCTCTCCCTCATTCTTATGAAGTTCCTTGTCTTTCTTATTTTCTTGCTAGCTCCCATATATGAGAGAAAATCTATGAAGTTTGCCTTTCTGAGATGGACTAATCTCACTTAGCATAATGTTCTCTAGTTACATTAATTTTCATACAAATGACATAAAATTCCACTGTGTGCATATACCACATTATATTTATACTTTCCTCTGTTGACGAACTCCTAGGCTGGTCCCGTAATGTGGATATTGTGATTCTATTGGGATAAAGATGGTTCTACCTGAATCACTGTACAATTCTACCTTCAGTTCTTTTCATCACCAAGTTTTTCTCACCCTGTCCTGTCCCTCAGAGCAGTGGACAAACAACAAGTCTAAACTTTTGGGTTCTCAGCAATTAATGGGCTGCTGCCTCAGGATAGGATAGACCCCAGAGCTTCACAGAACTATGATGAAATCATGGAGGCCATTGAGTTTCAGAGGCACAAACATGTTTTTCCAAAGTGTTTTCATCAAGATGGAAGTGGACAGGTGCAGAGCCCCAGGCACTGGGTCCCTGGAGCTCCTGGATGGGACTGAAGCAGAGTCATGAATAGACAGGGAGCCAGAGCTGCTCTGAACACAGACACCACAGCTCAGGTCTCAGCACTATGACTCCGTTATGAATGCCTCCTGTTTCTTCTCCCTGTGCCCCTGACTGGAAAACCCATCTGGATACTTTTCACATGTTCAGGGCATTCAGGGACAGTTGGACTCCATTGTGCCTGCACCAATATCACACAGGGATCTTCATTCTCCCCTGAACACTTCAGTCTGGACATGGTACTATTTCGTTAATGGGCAGAATCTGAGATGACCTTCTCTCTCTTTCTCTTCTACTTGCTCCTGCAGCCTTTGCACACTTCCTTTCAAGATGATGTTTTTAACTGTTACAAAATAGCAAAGCCAAATATCAAGAAAGAAGGAGACCTGGTGCTGGGGGCATTTTTTCCCCTTTACTACTTGAATCAGGAAGCATCTGTGATCCGGCAACATCTCTTGATGAAACCACACCAAAATCCAGTAAATTATAGGTAAGTTCCACACTTTGTCTGGGATCATGTGTTATATGGGATCATGGATGTGTGTGCTTTTCTGTGTGTTTAATCTTCTCTGCTTTTTTGGTACTGAGGATTGAACCCAGGGGCATTTTACCTCCAAGATACATCTAGCGGGTTTTTTTTAATTTTTTTTATTGGTGCATTGTAATTATGCATCTTCGATAGGTAGAAGCTGGTAAAGGCATACATACACACATTTCTCATTTAACCCTTCCCCAATTCCAGCCCCACTCCCTCACGCTCCCTCATTCTCAAGTTCAGTTTAATGATTGACTTTGATGTGTTGTGAAAGTACATCATGTGCATTAGGGTGTCCCCCTCCATCACCTTCAGTTAAGTCACCTTCTTTGCTCATCTGAGGTTTCTCCTTCTTCATCTAGTAAAACTATGGGATATGTACACAATAGAATTTTACTCAGCCATAAAGAAGAACAAAATCATGCCATTTGCAGGAAAATGGATGGAACTGGAAAACATGTTAAGTGAGATTAGTCAGTAACAGAAAGTAAAAAAAATAGTATGCTCTCTCTACTATGTGGAAGCTAGGGAGAAAGTGGGACATAAGAGAAACTCTAGGTAAGGAAGGAGAAACTTTTATTTTATTTTATTTTATTTTTTGTGGTTGGACTAAGTACTGAACCAAGGAGAAACACCCCCAGCACTTTTTTAAATTTTGAAACAATGCCTCACTAGGTTGCTGAGCATCTCATTTAGTTGCTGAGACTGACCTCAACAGTCCCTCCTCATGTCCCAGCTTCTGAAGTGTTTCATCCTCTTTGAGCTTATGTAAAGATCAGAGGAATTGAGAACAATATGTTCCCAGGTTTTCTCCCATACTTGTATACTAAAAACCTGCATTTATCTTTTCCATTTGCTCTAAGCTTGTGTAGGTACAGGGAGGGAATAAAACTATGTTGTCTACTTCATTACCCTGTTCTCCATGATCGATCAACACAGGCTTTGGAATCAATGTGACTGGGGGGACTCAGTCTCTCCTGGTGGGAGAACCTCTCTTGGGGGACACACAGGTTTCTGAGACATTGAGACCTTGCACTCATGTTTCAGACCCAAGAAAATCTTCTGAATACCTCCTTTCTTCTTCTACTGCTGTCTTATCTGTCAAGCTTCTCTGGCATACACACACCAAAGATCGAGAGCAGGTGTGATGGGCAGCCAGTGTGCCCTGCACATTCTTCTTTTTTTTATTATTATTTTTCAGCACAGATTTTTATACATTTCTTGAGTACAACAGGGTTACATAGACATTTATGACATATCAATCACTGTCAGAACACAGATAGCCCACATTATTAACATAGCCTGGTAAAGCAAACTTTCTAGAGTCATAAAACCATAATTCTCTAGGGTCATATATTTACTTTCTAAAAAGTGGGAGGGTCTTTCATCTACGCATCTTAGGAGCAATCTCCAGACTTTGAAACACCGATGTAGCCATAGCAGAAGAGTCAGTATAATTACTCATATATGCAGATAGCAACTGCCTGGGGGGAGAGGGCCCAGCTGGGCTCCCACAATTCCCCCATTTTTATTTTAAAACGCATGAAGGACTATGCCTGTCTTAGGTAGTTTCCTACCAGGTGCTTAATCTTACCTGTCATGGGGTCTCGATGAGGCATTTAACGACCCCTGTCTTAGGTTGATTTGCCCTGAGAAAATCAAACCCGTCATTGACTACCAGGCCCTGTGCGAGGCAGTGCTTGCATTTTTATTCCATGTAAATCTGCTCATATACTAACACAGGCATTAATCACAAGGCGTACAACGAGTGGTAGAATGCAAAAGCCTAGAATGACTATTGCTGCTAATCCGATAACTCCGCCAGGCAAGGAGGTAAACGAGGGCCAGGTAGGCACCAAGGATTGAAGCTGAACTACAAATGTCTTAGCTGTTTCTGCCACTTTAATAGAGATGGGCTCTCAATTACGTAAATCAAAAATCTCCTGGTGTAACTTTTAAAAATCCTTTTTTTTTTCATCTTTTCCTTATTTGGTGCATTGTAATCACATCTCTTTGTTAGGTACAAGCTAGTATAGGTAAAGACATCCATGCCCACATTTCTCATTTAACCCTTCCCCAATCCCTGCCCCACTCCTTCCTCCTCCCTCCTTCTCAAGGTCAGTTTAGTGATTGACTTTGATGTGTTCATGAAAGTACATCATGCTCATTAGGGTGTCCCCCTCCCCCCATCACCTTCCATTAAGTCAAATTCTTTA
>PVLC010017848.1:14751-33163 GCA_004027655.1 Graphiurus murinus
CCCTAGCTTCCACATATTAGGGAGAGCATTCGATTTTTAACTTTTTGTGACTGACTAATCTCACTTAACATAATGTTTTCCAGTTCCCTCCATTTCCTTGCAAATAACATGATTTTGTTCTTCTTTATGGCTGAGTAAAATTCCATTGTGTACATATCCCATAGTTTTGTAATCCATTCATCTGTTGATGGACATCTTGCCTGGTTCCATAGTTTGGCAATTGTAAACGGCCCTGCACGTTCTTCTGAAAGTGCATTGAATGTGGGACTTTTGCCAGTGAGTAGCATGAGTTTCTAATGACTTATTTACCATACTCACACAAACACACACACACACACACACACACACCACACAAGTTATAGGCCATCCTTGGTAACTACCAAGACCATATCTCTTAATAAATCATAAAAAGGGCCTGGGTTATAGATCAATGATACAGTGGTCTTGGATTCAAGCCCCAGCACACAAAAACAAAGCAAAACAACACAACACATAAACACACACACACACACCCCTCAGTGAAAAGAGTGTACCACACAAGCCTGCCAGACCAAGGAAGCACTAGAAGGAAAAGGAGAGACATCATAAGGCTTTCGGGGGTCTGAAACCTTTGAGCAAGGTCTCAGAATCTCAGCCACTTGTGTGTCCCTCTACAAGGTTTCTGCCACTAGAATAGGCTGAGTTTCTACCAGTAACATTCATTACTCACATGTGTGTGTGCATGCATGAGTGTGTGCATATGTGTGTGTGTATCTCTTTTGTTTTGTTTTTGTATTCAGGGATTTGAATCCAGGACCACTCTATCTTTGAGCTATGTCCCAGGTCCTTTTTATTATTCATTTTTATTTGAGGTCTTGCTAAGTTATCAAGGCAGGACTCAAATATGCAAGCCTCTTCTCTCAACCCCCTATGTCACTGTAATCACAGGTGTGCTCCTCTGTGTTTAGAAATATGGATACATAACAAGGGGTTGTCATCAGACAGCCTGTGCTCTGGGTAGACGGGAAGGATTGTGGTGATCTAGCTTGTCTGTATAATATTCAACCTATCTACAAGCCCAGGTCCCTGGGTAGTGGTTAGGTAACAAGCAACTCATTCCTGTGAGCATCTGTAACCTCATCACATCCATTTATTATTATATAACTTTCATATTGGCAGGTATTCTTGTACTAGAGGGAGATGAGAGAGAGTATGTTGACTTTTGGAGTACGGTTTCAATCATAATTTCTCTCACTCCTATAAAAACCTCTCTTATCCAGAGCCTGGCACTTCTAGCTATTTGAATTTTCCTCCTCTTCCTCCTCCTCCTCCTTCTTCTTCTTCGTAGTCGTCGTCTTCTTCTTCTTCTTCTTCTTCTTCTTCTTCTTCTTCTTCTTCTTTTCTTATTCCTCAATATCATCATCATCATCGTCGTCATCATTATTTTGGTACTAGGAATTGAACACAGGGCATTCCATTTCACAGAAACACCCACAGTCCTATTTATTTTTTTTTATTTTGAAACAGTCTTGCTAAATTTCTGAAGGTCTTTCTAAATATCTGAGGAGGGCCTTGAACCTCTGCTGCCCCTGCCTTGTCCTCCCAAGTCGTGGATTATAGGCATGCACCACCATGCCAAGTGTTTCTTCCTTTGTCTCTTCCTCATTCATTATTCACAATATGAAATGGGAAATTTCATGTATTATTTTCTGCCTGTGAATTCTCTAAGTGAGAGCTAGAGGTTTTGTCCATTATGTCAGAGTTAGGCAAAAAGAGGTTCTTAGAGGACAAGGTCATCTAAAATCTCAGGTACTCAGGGAACTTCCTTGTCCATGGTGCTAGTATCAGGAGAGTGTGGAAGTCTTCAGTCCATGTCACTAAGCAAGAGTCTGAACCTCACACTTGATTTCTGGCACCAAGCCACTGAAGATTTTAGTCACTCTCATTGACATAGAAGGGAGACAAACATCTTGAGTTTGTCAGCTATCTGCTTCTCTCTGCAATTAAGTTTCTCATGCCTAACTAAAAAGAAGAAACATATTAATATTTTGGTAACTGAATAATGCTATCATTATAAAAACATATCTTAAATACAAGGGGAACACCACCATTTGGCAAATGGTTAAATGGTCTCATAAATATCAATTAGATATTAACTGAAATAATTATTAACTGAAAATAACTACATTATATAGTAAGCCACAACACGAAGACATAAGGAATGACAGAAGTCAACTAAATTACCAGTGGGCTCAAAATTGACTCCAGCATAATTCATTAACTAATAAGAATTTCATAGTGTTGAAATTGAGGTTGAAACAAGCCTGGCAGGGACAGAAAATAGTGTAATGTTTTCTGTCATGCGTCACTGCTAGAGGGAACACAAGAGAAAATAATTTCAGAGAAACAGAATAGTATTGCAATAGATTATTAAGACAAAGGGAAGGGACCAGGGAGAAGGAGGGGAAAGGCAGGCACTGGGTGAGAAGATGATGAAATGATGTTAAATGCCTGTTCAAAATGGACACAACCAAACATTTTTCCATGCAATTATTATGCACCAATGAAAAAATAAATCAGAAAAATGTCACCATGACAATGACAACAAGAACAACATAAAAAAGAGCTGAGAGTCATCCATTATCCTGTTTTCCTATGATAATCTCTTAACTCTTATCCCGTTATCCATGCGTCTTATCCTAGTACTTGGGAGGATAAGACAGGAGGATCCCAGGTTCAAAGGAAGCCTCAGCAACTTGGTTAGGACCTCATTCAAAAAATAAAATAAAACAAAAGGATGATCTTGTAGCTCAGAAGTAAAATGAACCTGGGTTCAGTTCCTAGTAAGCAAACACACACACACACACACACACACACACACACACACACACACACACACAGAATCCATGGAATTTTATAACATTAAATATTTCGGAATTATACAAAATCGAGAGCTAGCTCTAAAATCTAGAACTTCCATTTTTGGTAAATCTAGGTAACAAAAACATCAAAGGACAAAATACAAAAGGACAAAAGGTGGAAGATTATTCTCTATAGAGAAAGAAAGGTAAGGAACACAAAGTGAATAGCTTGGAATCTACGAAAATAAATTAGAGATCCAGAAAAAAAAAATTTATATTTGAAGGAAAACCTGATAATCGATTGTCTCTTGGTTGAGTCTAAAAGTAACTACTCCATACAGCAGGAGCTGCTCGAAATCTCTCTAGGAAACCTGAACAAAGGGAAACAACTCTCAAACATTTTGACAGTGGGCATGGCAGAGGCTAGCTGACCATTGCTGAACACAGGGAGAACCAGCAATGCTCCGGTTTTAGGTTCTGCTTTAAAAGGAAAAAGAGGACAATTATGTCTGCACTGGCCCACTGGCTCATGGCTGTAATCTCAGTTCTTGGGAGACAAACACTGAACAATCAGAGGTTCAAGGCCAGTCTCAACAACATGGGAAACTATTGGTAACCTAGTGATACCCAGTTTCAAGAAAAACAAATATGTGGAGAGAGTGTGGCTCAGCAGTATTGAGCCTGGGTTCTACCCTTGGATTAAATCCTCGGTGGTATAAAACAAAACATAAAGGATTATGAGATAGAATGTGGACCACCTTTACTCATTTCCCTAAAGAATATCTTGCTCCTTTTGTACCCATCAATACACCTTGAATTTATACAAACATTGGCAAATTGTTCAGATTGACAGCTATATCATCCAGCTAAACTCCACCTCACCTTCCTACAAATTCACCACAAACTTGTCTGTGTTTGGGGAACAGTTTTCTTCACAAGAGTCCAATAGACATTCCAGGTATACGAAAATTCTGGGAACCTTACTCATCTGCAGGCCATGGCGGGCCATCTCTGGGGAGCACCCTGGGCGCAGCCTGGTTGGTGTTGGCACTGGATTGGGTATTGCCCTTGAGCTATCTGATGTGACCCTTCTCTCTGCTGTTTCTCCTCTGTCCAGGTGGCTTTGGAAGAACTACCAATATGTGCTGGCCTTTTACTTTGCCATTGAGGAGATCAACAGGGATCCCCACCTACTGCCCAATGTCACTGTGGGGTTCCAGATCTACAATGCCTTCCCTAATGATCGTACGACCCTGATGCCTGCTCTGATGTGGCTGTCTGGAGGGGTTGAATTTCTCCCTAACTATGAGTGCAACACCCAGCACACATCTGTTGCCACCATTGCAGGAACCTCCGCAGCATTTTCAGCTGAGATCGGAGTCCTTTTGGAGCTCTATAAAATCTCTCAGGTAAGCAGGCCATGAATTCTGTAGAGTAATGTGCAGATTTCTCATAGTGCTTGTGAATAACATGTGATCATGAGAAAGGTGAAATTTGAATGTGTATAAATAATGAGGATTTGGTAATCTGTTCCCAGTGAATTCCCAAACTCTTGAGAAAATCAGCAGTGTAAGGAGAGAGATGACAGAGAAGGAGCTCTGAATCTTAAGTGTCTAATGAAGGTGGACATGGAGCTCTACTGGATTACCAATACCTGGGAGGCTGAGGCAAGCAGATCACGAGTGGAGACCAGTCCCAACAACATAGAGAGACCCTCAGCAACTCAGAAAGACCCTGTTTTCAAAATCAAACTACAATATTCCTGGGGCTGTAGTTGGCAGTTACAATGCCCCTGGGTTTAATCCACAGTGCAAAAAATAGAGTGTCCAACAACATATTCATTTCCCAATCACTGGGAACGTTGGTTCCTGACATTTCACAACTCTCGACCTTCTAGGTAAGATCTCCAGCAAAGAAAATGTCCACTCCAGGGCATGATCATGTCAGGGGCCTCCAGAGACCAGTGACTGTAAGATGTAGAAAGGACAACACCTGGGCACCTGGCTTGCATTGAAGGCAACAATGAAATCCATTGTAGCTTCAGGGATCCCCAGGATATCAGAAGCTCAGAGAATCCTATAGTGCAGTTTATCCACATCCTTCGGCCAAACTTGCCTTGCTCATATCCATCCAAGCAGATGTCTTGTGAGCCCTCTCAGTGACATTTCCCCTCAGTTGTAAAGCTTGTAAGTTCATGGTTACAGCACCCCACTGGCTGGAGAAGTGGGATATGGCTGAATGATGTGAGTGCCTGAGTTGTGGCTTAAGGAACTGTATCCATCCCTGGACTTCCCCTATTTTACTTGCTGCTTTCCCCCTGCCATGGGCTGTGAGCACTGTTCTTCTGCCATGCCTTCTCAACAAGTCTCTGCCTTGGAAACAGATGACCAAGGATAAAACCACTGAAACCTCCTGAGCTTAGAAATCTGGGAGTCCAAGAATCCTTTCCTCATCTAAGTTTTGCTTGTCAGATATTTTGATCACAGTGATGAAAGAGTTGACTAAAGCAGACCTCCCCCACTCACAGGTTCTTTGCAGAAAACCTCAGAATCTCTATCAACATTCAGGATGGCTATTACTGCAAAACACAGACAGTAGATTAGCAGCATTTATAGGCATCATCAGTACTTATAGGCAGCATTGATTCTGGGGCTTCCTCTGCTCCACATTTACAGAAATAAGAGTGGAATAAAATCTACTATCTTGATGATGCTGCAACGCAGGTCATACCTCTATATTTCCCAGGAGAAGATATGGAAGCAGTTGTAGTGGTAGTGCTCACTATTCCCTTTTCTTTCCTTTTTTGGGGGGCAGCAGGGTATTGGAGCTTGAATGTAGGATCATTCTCCTGTAAGCTCCACAAGTTTTGTTTTAAGTTTTGAATCTGGGCCTCATTAATTTCCTGAGCCTGGACTGGATCCTGAAATCCCCCTGTCTCAGTCTAACAAGTACAGAGATTACAGTTGTGTGACAGCATGCCTGAATCACCTTGAGTTTCTAAAGTTAAAGACAATCAGAAACACTGTGTTGTGAGTGCTCACAATGATGGAACTAGATAAACTCTACAGATGTTCCAATTGCGCGAGTTCTCTCTCTCTCTCTCTCTCTCTCTCTCTCTCTCTCTCTCTCTCTCTCTCTCTTTCACACACACACACACACACACACACACACACACACACACACACACACACACTGGGCATTGAACACAGCAAAGGATATCATATACTAAACCACAGAACCTACCCTTCTATTTTTGAAACAGGACCTTGCTACATTGCTGATGTGACCATCAGTGTGTGACCCCCCCTGTCTGAGCCTCACAATCAAAGCACAGGGATCACAGATGTGTGCTACTGGGTCTGGCTCAATAGCACTGTCTTTTACAGAATATTCTTATCCTTTTCCAGGAGGGACAAACCCCATTCCTTGTAAAATTAGAATCATGTTTTTGTTTGCTTATTCAGGTCACATATGGACCTTTTGATACCATGCTAAGTGACAAAGTCCAGTTCTCATCAATCTATCAGATGGGCCTTGATGACAGTTCTCTAGCTACTGTGATAATATCATTACTGCTGCATTTTGGCTGGACATGGGTGGCTATCTTCATATCGGATGACTTGAAAGGAGAAAAGTTCCTTCAGGGTCTGAGTGTGGAGATGGTGAAGAAGGATATCTGTGTGGCCTTAACACAAAGGCTCCCTGACATAAAGAAAATGTATGCATCGAGTATTGTCACTAGCATGAAGACACTCAGCCTTTCCTCTGCAAACGTGCATGTACTCTATGGTGAAACAGGGAGCCTCATCATAGTGGACCTGGCAACGCAATTCTTTCTAACAACAGGGAAGGTGTGGATTATGGCAGACGAGTGGGATATTGTTCAGTTTCAGAAGGAGTACTTTCTGCATTCTTTCCATGGAAGCATCTCATTTTCACATCACCAGGTGGAAATCCCTGGCTTCAAACACTTTCTCCAGACAGTCAACCCTTCTCAGTACCCAGAAGATTTTTACTTCCGTATTGTGTGGATTACCCTTTTTGACTGCTTACCTGCTGGGTCATTTTGTGGAAAAATTGCAGAATGCCTACCAAATACTTCCATGGGTTCTAGACCAACACAAATCAACTTCATAACTGTATCTCACACCAGCTATTTCATATATAATGCTGTGTATGCCGTGGCCCTTGTCCTCCATAGAGTAATCTTGGAGAAAATATCACAGGGATCTCCAGAGGATCCAGAGCAGACCAGACTTTCACCATGGCAGGTAAGAATTCTGCAGAAGCAGGCAAGGGTTGAGAACCTGCTGGCACCTGTGGGCATCATAGTGAGGTGCATCCTGACTGTGTTTTCATTCCTTGTTCAGCAGGAACAGGCAAGAAGGAATACAGGCACATTCATACTGGCTTTAGGTATATGTGGAAATGTGTTTCCATGTGTAGTATACTCTGCTACTGGAAACTTCCATCGCAAATTATTTAATTATTTAATTGAATCAGAAAAGCATTTTATATTGCAGTAGGAAATGCTGCAAAATATCTGAACACAACTGGTGAGTGACATAGAGTGATAAAAGATTGCTCCAATCTGCAATTTTCTGGGACTGTATCCAATGCCAGGATACATGATTAAAGTATCCATGCTTGATTCTAGGTATTTTATGCATTATTGAAATGGACCTTATTCATTTTGTCTCTACTACTCTGACATTTCCCTGGGAAAGAAATTATTTTTAAACTGCCACATCCTCCCTCTTCCTTGTTTTTCTGTTTTTGTTTTTGTTTTTTTGGAAGGAGAAATACCCCCAGCTCTTTTTAATTTTTTCTGAAAGGGTTTCAAAAGTTTTAGAGAGTTTTACTAAGTTGCACAGGCTCACACCTGTGATCCTCATGTATCAGCCTCCTAAGTACTTGGATGACAGGTCTGTTCCATTGACCTTTACTTAGATTTCATTATTCTTCCAAAGTCTAACAAAATTCAGAAATATGATGAGTGGTTCCAGTCTTAAATATGATTGTGTTTCTCATATTGGAAAGTCCTTCCAAGGTTTGAAATGCATTTTTTTTGGATATTAAGCCAGGTTGAAGCCAAGCGTGGTGGCACATGCTTGTAATCCCAGCATTTGGGAGGCTGAGACCAGAGGATCTGGGTTCGCTGCCAGCCTCAGCTACTTAGTGAGGCACTCTGCAACTTAATGAGACCTGGTTTCAAAATAAAGAATAAAAAATAGGGCTGAGGGTATAGCTCGGAGGTAGAATGCCCCTGAGTTCAATCCTCAGTACCGCAAAAAAAAAAAAAAAAAAAAAAAAAAACAGGTTGATCTAAATCCATAATCTATGTATAAAACAACTTAATAAACACACACATGCAGAAGAGTTAACTTCGTTAATCAAATTTGTAGAATATAGAATTTAAGTTTAACATGTAGAGAAAAGCATTTATGTAGAAAGCAATGTCAGTAAGTGTAACCCAATATGTAAATTCTATTTTTCCTAAAAATAATTATTAATGTGCCATTTTCTTCCTACTGGAAGATAACATATAAAAAAGTAGGGCAATTTATCCAGACGGATTACAAAGACATAATGAAAAATGTTTCAGACAAACAACAAAGCTGTGTAAACTATCCAAAGTTAATTAAATTTCTGCAAACAGTGACCTAGGAACCAGAGATTCAAAGATTACCAGACTCCATTAAAATACACACTAGAATTTGGAGGTCTTTTATTTTTATTTTAGGAGGCACCGAGAGCTCCCTGTAATGTTTCAAGACAACAGCCTGGTCAGTAGAAACAACCAAAAGCATAGACAGAAATACACCCATGTTATGCCTTTTTTAAACTTTTATTGAGACATAAGTGATAAACACAATGAATTTCACATATTGAATCTTTATATTTTGATGGGTTGTGAGATGAATGAACCAGGATTTCCACCCCACGATAAAGGCTTGAAATAGTTCCACCCCTATTGTAGCCTTTCTAAGCACAAACATTAGTTTCTAAGTTGCCCAAAATAGACTTTACTCATCAGGCTAGTGGCAGAACCCAATTCAACGCCACCCTCTTGGCAAGCTGTAGAATTCCTGGACTCCATTGCTCCACCATTGTGTCCATTGGAGAATTCTTCTCCTCCCTGGTTCCCATGAGATGATGTCTTAAGAAACCACAGGCCAGGCATGGTGGCTCACGCTTGTAATCCCAGTACTTGGGAGGCTGAGACTGGAGGATGTGGGTTCGAGGCCAGCCTCAGCTACTTAGTGAAGCACTCCGCAACTTAGTGAGACCCTGTTTCAAAATAAAGAATAAAAAAAAAAAATAGGACTGAGGGTGCAGCTCGAAGGTAAATGCCCCTGAGTTCAATCCCCAGTACTGCAAAAAAAAAGAAACCACATATTTTGCCTCTACCAACTGAGGAAACCTAAGTTCAGGAAGGAGAGAAAGAAGGATTGCTTAGCAATTAAGGACTTTCCATCTTTAATTTTTATGTATACTTAATTTCAATATCGATGCCTCTCCTCCAGCTGCATCCATTTCTGAAGAAACTCCAGTTTACCAACAGTGCTGGCCAACACATTTCCTTAGACAAGAAAGGAAACCAAATGCCCAATTATGATATCCAGAATGATGTGAATTTCCCTGGTGGCTTTGGGTTGCTGGTTAAAATAGGGGAGTTTGTCTCTGAGAGTCCACACAATCAAAGCTTGGTCATCAATGAAAAGATCATAGAGTGGCCTATTGGCTTCACACAGGTAAAATTGTTTCCTTATTGTATACACAAAGGGAGATATAAATACTGTCCTGTCCTTGCATGATGGAGAATGCAACACCTGTACTTGACAGGCTAAGATAAGAAGTTTGCCATTTCAAAGAGAGCTTCAATTAGTAGTGAGACTCTCATCAACCTAGCAAGCTTGTTACAAAAGAAAATAGAGCCAGAGGTGCAGTTGAGAGGTAGAATGCCCCAGGGATCAAATACCATCTCCACAAGGAAGAGGAAAAAAAAAAGAAAGAAAGGAAGGAAAGAAAGAAAGAAACAGAGTTTAAAGGTTTATAGGAAATCTCAATCTCAGGGATAGAGCACTTGCCAGCCATGCTCAAGACCTAGATTCAATCCCTATTACTGCAAAAGTAATTCAGTAAAAAGAATCCTGAGATGAGATAGAGAGTCACCCTGGATCTCTGCATTAATTTCACCCATTGTATCCTGATTTTGTACTATTACATTTTTGCCTTGACAAATTCTGAGCTAAAATCTGCAGAAAGAGTAGGCTTGTGTATTCTACTTTTTAACGTTCATACAGGAGTAATGAATTAAAAGAAGTTAAAAAATAATAACAGAGATAAAGTACAGAAATATAAACACCAAGTATATTCATTCATACACCTTGAAAACCTTTATCATATATGGTCTGAATCCTTGGTATGTTTTGATGTATATATAAACACAAGTAGATTATGAAATAATATACCATTCACCTCTTGGGAGGTATTCAGTATTTTCAATGACATTCTTTTTTTTTTTTTTTTTTTTTTTGCGGTACTGGGCATGGAACCTGGGGGCATTCTACCTCTGAGCTACAGCCCCAGCCCTATTTTTTATCCTTTATTTTGAAACAGGGTCTCACTAACTTGCAGAGGGCCTCACTAAGCAGCTGAGGCTGGCTGCGAACCCAGATCCTCCAGTCTCAGCCTCCCAAATGCTGGAATTTCAAGTATGTGCCACCACACCCAGCTTTGACATTCATTCTTGAAACGCTATTCTATTCAGCAGGTTTTCTTCTCCTTTTTTAATTGTTGTACTGGAGAATTACCCCACAGGGCATTCTGTCACTGGGCTAAACCCTGATCCCCCTTTTTAACTTTGAGACAGTATCCTACTAAGTTGCAGAGACTGGCCTAGAACTTTCAATCCTCCTGTGTCAGGCTCCCAGGAACAGGAACAAGAGCATGTGCCACTGCACTAGGCTCTACCCAGCACCTTAAAGCACCAAGATATTTTCATTGCCTCCTTCCATGATTGGATATTCCCAGGCTACTTTAAACTTTTATTAGTGTACTGCAATTATACATCATAGTGATACAAGCATCCACACACATGGGTCTTGGTATATTTTATTCTGCATCCCACCATGCTTTGTCCTCCTCTCTTCACAAACAAGTAATAGAGATTGGTAGTAATCACTTCACATATTGCCATAGCATTATTTAAATGTTTATTTTCTCTGTTGTCCTTTTTCCTCTCCCCATACCTCATTCTGCTATTTTACTGCAATTGATTTCTAAAACAATCATTTTAATTACATTCTCACTATTTGGAAATCCATGCATCATCCTGGCGTCAAAGCCCACATGTACATTAACCACAATACATGGTGTGTTGCACACTCTCTGAGTTTCTCTGTGTGAATGGGATGAAGAGAGAGAGAGAGAGAGAGAGAGAGAGAGAGAGAGAGAGAGAGAGAGAGAGAGAGAGAGAGATTGATTAAGGAGTACTACAATAATCCCCTTTAAAGAGAAATCTGTAAAATATTCTCTGGCACACAATTTGACAGAACCACATAAAATATTGTATAAAAAGGAGTTGGATAATGAAGTTAAATAAGATTAGAGAGAAGGCTGGATGTGTGGCTGGTGAAGTCTGACCAAAGCAATCCTGTACTGTGGTGATGTCCTGTGACCAGTTGAGATGCAGAGATAGCAGCTCAGCATAGGGACCCAGAATCAAGTGTCCAGATAGGATGGGCATGGTGGGGGTTGGTGACTGTGGAGAGATAAAATTCTTGTCAAGGTCACAGTTCTTGCTTATGAGAACAGAGATTCTAAAACAGAGATTCTATGTTAAAGTATATAACAATGTACCACATTCTAACTATCACCTCTTTTTCCTCAGACTCCTCAGTCTGTGTGCAGCCAGAGCTGTGGCCCAGGATTCATGAGAACCCCCCAGGAAGGAAGACCAGTCTGCTGCTTTACTTGTGTTTTATGCCCAGAGGGACACATTTCCAATAAAACAGGTAGAAAGTACAGAGTCACCCTACAATAAGTCTCTCTCTCTGTATTGGAACTTGTCGAAACACTATGCAAGGTCTTAGTACACATTCTTTATACAGGACCCTGACCTTTGCAATATTATTATATGTGAAGGAAAAAGAGCAAGTTAACATATGAAGACACAAGCTTTGCATGGTGACTCAATCCTGTCATCCTAGTACATTAGAGGTTAAATCTGGAGGACTGCTGGTTCAAGGCCAGTCTCAACATCTTAGCAAGACTCTCAGAAACATAACAAGACTCTGTTTCAAAATAAGAAACAGGGTAAGCTTGTAGCTCAGTAGTAGAATGCTTCTGGTTTTGATATCCTATACTAAAATGAGAAATTAATAAATATAAACATATATATATAAATAAAACAATGACATAACTTCAGAAAAGGCAAATGTAGTATCTGTATAAGTGTTTTTTGCTCCACATAAATATAAGAAAATATATACTTACAAACAAAATGTGATAATGTCACATACATACTGTGGATAGACTAATTAAAATTAGTCTCATTTTTCTCATTGTAAATAACAAATATCCTGTTTGAATGCATGCATAATTACTGTGCAATTTTTATCATGTTTGTGTGTATGTGTTGGTATGTGGTAATGTATGGAACTCAGGGGCATTGGACCACTCACCTAATTGGCACTGAGCCCAGTTTTATTTTTCTTTTGAAACACAGTCTCACTAAGTTGTTGAGAGTCTCCTACTTTTCTGATTCTCACCTTTAATCCTGCTATTCTCCTGTCTCCACCTCAAAAATACTGAGATTATGCCTGATTCCCCTGACATAAGCAGTAGTATTTATTTGATTTCATTTACTTGTAATAAGATTGTTCAGGTATGTATACATTGACAAAATGATGAACTCCCAATTTGTGTCAGATTTTTAATACTCACGTAGTGTATTAAAAATGAAAGGGATAATAAAAAGACACAGTACCCATCATGCAATATGCACACGCTTGTGTGTGCCAAGCAAGTCTGTAGGTCAGATGCCAGAGACACTTTTTCATGCTATGAAGAAGAGTGACAATCTCATGCAAAGAATTTTGATAGAGAATATCTCTAAATTATTTCAGAATCCTGTCCTGTTGCATGAGTCTTCCCTGCAAAAAAAAAGAAATAAACACACTGAGGTGGGAATATGCAAGTTGTTGCCTAATCTAAAAAGAAAATAAATGTTTTGTGACTGAGTGTTGAAACCAAAGGTGATGTCCCTCTAAGCTACAGGCCAAATCTATATTCTTTTTTATTACAAAACTGGGTCTGGCTAGTTCTCTGAGGCTGTTACTAATTTGCTCCAACTTGACATCCTCCTGTTTTAGCCTCATAAGTACTGGAATTACTGGTGTGCACCACAATATCAGGCAGACAAACTAATTTCATTGAAATGCAGACATGCCCTTTCATAAACTTACGATCCTTGACTACTTTCATGCTCTAAGACAAGATGTTGAAGAAGGCACTTTAGAATATGCCAAATTCAAGATTATGACCTGCCACTTCATAGAAAAAAATGGTTAACAAATCATGCTTTCAGTAGCAATGAATCAAAATTATAAAAAATACAATCTATTTTTAAAAGTCTGATTAAATCATTCACTACTGAAAAAACTTAAATACAGCTGGGTGCTATGGCACAATATTTAAACCCAGCAACATAGAGGGTTGACACAACAATACCACAAGTTTGAGGTCTCCTGGGAATTTTAAGCAGACCCTAAATAAAAATTAAAAAGAAAAAGTGTGGGGGTATAGCTCAGTGTTTGATCATCCTCAAGGTTCAACCTTTACTACCCCAAACAGTTAATTACACAATGGCAATTCAACTTCATTTGACGTTCAAGTCTTTTCAATATTTTCATGTAAATAGTGACAAGAATAGTACAGGAAAAAGAAAATGTAGAATAAGGAAAGACTTTTTCCAGAATATGTCAAAATATATACTAAATCCTGTAGAAGTTAGGGTAGGTTAAAACATGTGAGGTCTTATAAGGTGTATGTAGTTGATTTTGGTGTATGAGTAGGCAAAAGGAAAGTTTTCACCTGAGCAAGTTGGGTCAATCTTATAAACATGGCAGTACAGGGTGTATGGTGAGTAAGGCCTAGGTTGTGGTAGGAAGGGACTTGGTGACATCACTGAGCAACAGGAGGGGCCACTGAGACCCACATTGCACTGAATGTCCTCTGGAAGTGGTTGGTTTTCCCTGGAGTGGGAAGGAATCTGCAGCTCAGCCATGTCACAGCCTGTTCAAGTGTTTCTCTTGTAATGTCACAGGCAGTCTGTCCTCACAGTGTCATTGCAGTGGTGACAATAATCTTGGAGGTTTCAAAAATGGACAAAACAATAAAGATGAAATCTGATTGTTCCTCTCCAGATGCAGAGAACTGTATCCAGTGTCCCTCAGATGAGTACCCAAATACTGAGAAGAATCACTGCCTCCCGAAGGTTGTGAGCTTCCTGGCCTATGAGGACCCCTTGGGAATGATCTTGGCCTGTGCTGCTCTGAGCTTCTCTGCTCTCACAGCTGGGGTTTTCGGGGTCTTTGTGAAGCACCGAGACTCTGCCATTGTCAAGGCCAACAACCGCACTCTCAGCTATATCCTGCTCATCTCTCTCACCTTCTGTTTTCTCTGCTCCTTGCTCTTCATTGGCCGTCCCAACATGGCCACCTGCATCCTCCAGCAGATTACCTTTGGAGTCGTGTTCACTGTGGCCATCTCTACTGTCTTGGCCAAAACTGTCACTGTGGTCCTGGCTTTCAAGGCCACTGCTCCAGGGAGAAGAACAAGACAGTTTCTAGTGTCTGGGGCACCGAATTTCATCATCCCCATCTGTTTCCTGATCCAAATGATGCTCTGTGCAATCTGGCTGGGAACCTCTCCTCCTTTCATTGACACAGATGCATACTCTGAACATGGTCACATCATCATCTTGTGCAACAAGGGCTCAGTCACCGCCTTCTACTGTGTCCTGGGATACCTGGGCTCCCTGGCCCTGGGGAGCTTCACTATGGCTTTCCTGGCCAGGAACCTGCCCGACGCCTTCAATGAAGCCAAGTTCCTGACCTTCAGCACATTGCTGTTCTGCAGTGTCTGGGTCACCTTCCTCCCTGTGTACCACAGCACCAAGGGGAAGGCCATGCTGGCCGTGGAGGTCTTCTCCATCTTGGCCTCCAGTGCAGGGCTCCTGGGCTGCATCTTTGCCCCTAAGTGTTACATCATTCTCATAAGACCTGATAAGAACTCATTGAAATGTTTGAAGGACAGAACAGATTCTAGTAGAAATAGGCATTCTGGTGAAGTGTCTCATAAATTTCTAACCACTTTTTAAAGTTTGAGACTAAAATACACACTGGTTTTGAATTCAGATATTGCTTCTATTCCTCTCTTACTCCTCCTTTGTCACTGATAGAGTGAGGATAATATTACAACCTGGTCTGGTGTGCTTGCCTGTAATCTCATTACTAGTGAGGCTGAGGTAGAAAGATCACAGGTTTGTGGCAAGTCTCAGCAACTTAGAGAGGTACTACCCAACTTAGTAAGATCCTGATTCCAAATAAAAGATAAAATAGGGTTAGAGGGTAATTAGTGGTAGAAAGACTCTGGGCTGAATCACTAGTAATACCTAAAAAATGAAAATACAATGTATACAACCACATATAATGGAACTTAAGCTTAAAATAAGTACTTAATATTTAGTGTTTATAAGTTGTCATTGCCGTATCTATGAGACATGCAATAGAAGTGTTTGACCATTTATTATAGATGCATTAGAATGCTTTTATTCTTGGATATATGACACCTACAGAAAAAGAACAATCCACCTGAAATTATCTAACCCTATATGCACCTAATAAAGTGTCAAAATAAATAAATAAAGCCAGAATTACAAGAATGTTAATCTATAACCATGATGGAAATCTCTATCATTAATAAAATTAAAATAACATACCCTGAGCTTACATACTATACCAACACAATTGGGTTGTGTTAATGTAGGTGTGCCCTGAGTCTACATATTAGAGAATACACATGGTGTTTAAAGAACTGTGAAGCATGGACAGCATCTGAGAGTGAATAGATTTCCTATTTAGCTAGTGCATTCAGCTGGAATCTCAACACCATCACCAAAACAGATAACCAAGCCATTTGGATTCAACTGGATAGAGGGTAATTTTAATCAGAATTGTACAGGAGAAATCTTAAGCATAAGCAGACCAGAGCTGCTGCCGCAAGTCAGAGGCCTGTTAGGAACATAAATCCTTGTGTTTTTTTGTCACATTACATTTGCATCATAGTGATACAAATTAGAAAAGCTCTCCATGCACCAGACCTTGAGGTAACTTTGCATCCAAAACCTGGGTGCTATAACATAAAACAGGTGAGAAGGGCCAGGTGGTTCTCAGGGACTTCTCCTGAAGGCTTATGGCAGCACAGAGGAGCAGAGCCCATGGTGTTTCACCAGATTCTGGGAAATTTTAATACTGGGCACAGACAATATGAACAAAAAAATTAAAATAAATAAGTAGGGGGACAATAGACATTGTGAATGAAGTTATCAGTGTTTGTCATACTAGAACAGAAAGGAGAAAAAGAAATAAATAAAGTCCACACACTCTGACTGAAAAATAAAGTCACTAACTCTAAAGAAGGTATGTGGTAATGGAGGAATGCTGTGTGATGGCAACCCTTCTGAAGGTAGAAAGTGCCACTTTAGGAGCAGGGAGATAATTGCATCTAAAATCTCAAGACTATGGTGATTCCTATAAGGAACAAAAATACATGCATCCTCAATTCATTGTTCAGGGTATTAAGACTTAAAAAGCTTCAGAAGCCCATGCCTGGGTATGAATACACATGTCAGAGGCCCTAAAATTCCTTTTTTACACTATGAAATCAAAATTTGCATAATTTTTGGTCTACTATTAATTGTTCCTAACGATGTCCAACCTTGACTTACACCTCCAGCCTTGATTTATTTAAGTTTTCAAAGGGGTCTAATTAAGTTGCTGAGGTTGGCCTCAAACTTGCAATTTGTCTATGCCTCCCAAGTACTGGGATTACAAGCACATGCCAACATGCCTGGCTTTAAATATTTAGTTGACAAATAACAATTTTGTGTATTAATGAAATGATGTTTTAATTAATGTTCATATATTAGGAAGATTTAATTAAGGTAATTGATATATCTGTCCCCTCACCAACTTATTGTTATAAATATCAACATTTTAAATATGTTTCCAATGTCTCCATCTATTTCAACATCTTTAAATGCATTCTATAAAAAGAGAAATGAGCCAGGCATGATGGCACATGCCTGTCATCCCAGTACTTAGGAGGCTGAAACTGGAAGGTGGCAGGTTTGAGGAAAGCCTCCAAAACATAGCTCGACTCTCAGCAACCTAGTGAGATCCTGTTTCAAGACAAAAAATTTAAAAATGGACTGGTAGTGTAGCTCAGATGTAGATTGCCTGTGAGTTAAATCTCCAGTACCACACAACACAAAAATAATTTTATGTACATCAAGTTTTATTTAATATTGGTTACTATAGGTAAAATTAGGAACTATTTGAATATTCATCAATAAAAATATCTGAAATACTTAATAAGTCAAAAGAATACATTAAGTAATTATTAAAATAAATTATGCTGGCTGGATGTGGCAGTACATGCCTACAATCCTAGTACTTGAGAAGAAGAGATAGGAGGTTTGAAAGGTTCATGGCCAGTCTCAGTAATTAAAAACATATTTCAAAATAAAACATAAATAGTGTTGGGAATGTAACTCAAAGGTTGAATTCCCCAAAGATCAATACCAAGTAGCAAAAATAATAAATAACTAAATATAAATAAATACCTAATAAATAGATAAATAAATAAATAAATAAATAGAAGGAAAAGAAGGAAGAGGAAAGCAAAAATTACTCTTGCATTCATTAACATTTCATTTAATTACTAGTAAAACATTATTTCAGACACGATACTGTGTGTGTGTGTTTGTGTGTGTGTGTGTGTGTGTGTGTGTGTGTGTGTGTGTGTACGTTATGGGGATTGAACCCAGGAGAATTTTACTTCTCAACTACATGCCCACAGTGATTTTATTTTTTTGTTCCTTGACACTGGTCTTGAGCCTAGTTTACTCCTGTCTTAGTCTCCAATGTACTGTGATTACAGGTTTGTGCCACCATGTCTGAATGACATGATAGTCTTTCTCTACCCTCTGAATTAACTAGTCTCTTTCCTTGCCTGACTTTGCGTTAACTCTTTTATTATCGCATAGATGTTCCACATATATTTTTATTTACTTCTTATACAGAAACCTCTGGGACACCCTGAAGGCAGTACTAAGAGGGAAATTTATAGCACTAAGTGCCCACATAAGGAGAACAGAAAACCACCAATTAAATAACCTAATGACACAGCTCAAAGCCCTCGAAAAACAAGAACAATCCAGCCCCAAAGCCGGGAGAAGACAGGAAATCACGAAAATCAGAGCGGAAATTAATGAATTAGAG
>PVLC010017849.1:0-33999 GCA_004027655.1 Graphiurus murinus
ACTTTTCATAAACAAATGCCAAATAGCACACCACTTCAAGCTAAAATACACGATGGGGGGAGTATCTAAGGAAAATGAAATATTGTACGTATCAGAAAGGGATGTTGCCAATTTAAGGAATCATATGGGTCAATCTTAAAGCAGTAAATTTAGGATATTCTAAAATGCTTCGCAAGTTTATTTTCCATGCTAGAATTTTGGTCAATCAAGTGTATTATAAATTTTGACTAATTTTGCTTTGAAATAAATAGTGCATCATTCCAAAGAAGCATGATATATTGTTCAATACCATTGTAACATTGTTGACCTTTATAAAATCTGGCATGTTAACATCAAATTTAATATGATATAACTGAGTTTTCCTCAAATATATTAATTTTATAATAATAGCATATGACATTGGAACTAGTTAACTTAGTGTGTCTCTTTTAATGATGTGTGAACCCTTAATTGAATGAAATTATTCCTTCATGATTTTTCAGAACTGTCATGGTAAAAAAAAATTATAGTTAAATTATGTTTGAGTGTGTAAGTAGATTGTTTTAGGATTATTCTTAGCATATGGATGCAGAATATAAATATTTCATTCTCCTTTTCTGGCACACCTTTAAAAGACTTACTCATTAAGAGTTGACCCGGATGAGACTGCGGAGTGTCAGGGGAGCATGGACCGCTCTGCTGACTCAGGTCACGAGTTAAGAGGCTTCCAAATGGAATCCAGTTTGTGAAATGATTCTCAATTAGGGTTATCAGCAGAAAGACACACCGCTTTCCATGCCTCTCTACTGACATTTTACATTTGGAAGTGAAGAAATATGCCCTTGTCTTATTTTACTGTCCAGCTTCACTGATATTTAATGTTTCTAAATGTTGATAGATCTGTACAAAATACGGTGCTGGAAGGAGCGGGGAACTGGGAAGAAATCGAGGGAGGCTGAGAGAAGGAAATGACAAAATTTGGGGATGACTGGCACAGAGCCTCAATTTTCTTGAAGTGTTTCCAAATGAAAACAAATTCTAGGCTTTAAAATAAAAACCTTAAGTTTGTTTGTTTGTTTATTTATTTAATTTTAGCAAAAGGAAAAAAAGCAAGACCAGGTTGCCCGTTTTCCAAGGAATGAAAAACCTGGTGAGAGGAGAGTCACTGCATTGCCGCAGACCCTCAGCCGCTGACCCTGCGTCAGCTCCTGCCCTCTGCCCTGGCCTCCTATCATCCCTGCTTCCTCAGAGAGAGCCGCAGGAACTGCTGAGTCTGCAGGGCACTGCTGCCCGCCCTTCCAGTGTTGTTTCATTTTCTGTTAAGCCAGAGTAGACCAACGCAAACACCCTCGTAGGGCCCGAGTTGTGCACACACCCTCAAGACATTATCTCTTCTATTCCTGCAACATCACCACCAGGCCGTGTCATTACTAATGGCGATGCTTTTGCTGACCTGCTCTTGTGAAAGCAAGTTTTGCTTACTCTGATTACATCTGGAGCTTGACATCCATGACCTTGGGAGACACAGGGTAATACTTCTTTGCTCTGGATGTCACGTACCTACACTTCCTCTAAGTCACCACCAGATGACAAGTCTTTACCCTGGGTGGCAAAAGCCTTCCTGTGGATCCCTGTATCCAAAGAAAATTAATTCTTTATTGTTTAAACTTGACTCTTATGACTAATTTCCCATCATTACTAAGACTTAAATGTAATTCAGAGGCATTTTTTAAAAAATATATCCTTAAATATCAATCTCAAATGAGAGTTGGTTTATGACACTTTAATACACTTTCTGAGCATCTGTCAGGAAATAGCTTTGACTTAAATAAAATTGCTTTTCTTATCTGGAGCCTCCTGAGAAGTTTGAGCGCTAGCGCAGTGGGGCAGTGTCTGCTTCTTCCCATAATGGAGTCTTCTCCAGGTTCTTTCCAAATCATCCACATATCAAAAATCAGAGCCATCCTTGTTCCTGAGCCCTTCAGATACATGAGGGCCCTAAACAAAGCCACTCTGTCTACTGCAGTTATTGATCTCACCAGCTTCTGATCTTTAACCCAAAAAATTGCCAGCCACTCTGCTTGAGTCTCCGCATCTCAGCACATAAGAATTCTTATGTGTGAAACGAGAAAGATAATGTTATTCACCTTATCAATTTTCTGGAAGAATTATGTAAGTGATACATGTAGAACCCTCATCCTGTATATAGAAATCCCTAAAAGAAAACACCTGCCATTGATAGCATTATTAATATTATTACTCATACATAAGTAATCTCATGCCAAGAGACAGAAGGGTTTTCTTTTTATTAATCTCATAATGACATATAATAAAATGGAATTTAGGCATAGATATGATTTGTAGGTTGGCTCTAACACTACAGAAATGATGCATCAATTTTCATGTTGCTTCTAAATTTCTAGAATATCTTCTTTTTCCCTTTAGTACCAAAAACTTGAAGATATCAAAGCTGAATTAGATAGAGCCCTCATTAGGTAGACCCTCAACGATAGCAAAATAATTATTTCCATTTTAAGAAGCTGGAAAACTTTCCTTTTGATTTCCAGGCTCCCATTCTGTCTTATCTTTCCTCCTGGATCAGACCCAGGGCTGCCCACTTCCTCTTACTCAGGCACACAGAAGTAACAGTGACAGAAAAGCAACACGAAATTTTCCAGAAAGCCATTTGTTATCTCTTAAAGTAATAGCCAAACTGACTTCATAGCACTCATCAGTCTTCAAAGATGTAAAGAGACGAGGTCTGCAAGCCAAGTTTGAAACCTGCATGGTCGAAAGTGGCTTTGGGGCTTCACCAAAACCCAGTCTTTTGGCGGAACTGGGCTAACTACTGTTGGCAGAAAAGTCCAACCTCAAGCATAGCAAGGAAAGACCGTACCCTTGCTCCCCTTCTATTCAACTGAGGTTTCAATAATGTCATTCATTTTGGTTTGATTTTCTTTTTTACTACCCAGCCTCCTTTACAAGTTCAAAGTTAAGAATCTGCTTTTGTTAAATCACAGTTTTTGCAATGATTTAATGCAGCACTTTTTGAGCAGCGATTCAGCTAATAAAATGCTTACTATCAAGCTGGTTCCTAATGACATTGTGCTAGGATGGAAATCCTTAAGTAGAAGATTTTGATTTTGATTTTGGCTGAAAGTAATGGAAAGCAAAGATTCCAGTCAAGAAGAAGCATAAAAGGCCGGGCGTGGTGGCACACGCTTGTAATCCCAGCATTCCGGAGGCTGAGACCGGAGGATCCGGATTCGAGGCCAGCCTCAGCTACCTAGTGAGGCACTCTGCAACTTAGTGAGACTTCTTGAATTTGTACCTTTAATAGTTTTAGAAATGCCACAGGCTTTATAACTTTAAATATTGCCTCTGCCTCTCTCTCTTCTCTATTTGTAAGTCTCCATTATTATGTTTCCTAGACTTTTTCTACTGTGTCTCATATGCTTTACCTACATTGTCAATCCTTTTTAAATTACATTCTCTGCTTTTGTGGGTATGTTTTTTGTTTTTGTTTGTTTGTTTGTTTTTTAATGAATTTGCCTTTAAATTTACTAGTCCTGAGCTGGGTGTGGTGGTGCACACTTGTAATCCCAGTACTTGGGAGGCTGAGACCAGAGGATCCAGGTTTGTGGCCAGCCTCAGCTACTTAGTGAGGCTCTCCGCAACTTAGTGAGATCCTGTTTCCAAATAAAGAATGAAAAAAAGGGCTGGAGGTATAGCTCGGAGGTAGAATGCCCCTGAGTTCAATCCCCAGTACCACAAAATAAATAAATAAATAAATTTACTAGTCGTAACTTCTGCTTTGCATTGAATACATTTGTCGACAACTTAATTCCAAGTTATATCTTGCTTATAGAAATTCCAGATTTTTGTTGTTAGTAAAAATTTCCTGGTAGAAGGATACGCATTTTTTCTATGTTTTCCTGGTAGAAAAGTACACATTTTGATATGCTTTTTTTTTTTATCTGATCCCTCTCATTTATTAATTATATTAAGCATAATTATCCCAGGATTCTTGTCAGATAATCCTAAAATCTGGGTCACCTGTGCATGGGACCCTTATTTTCTCTCTCAGTTATTAATCGTTTGGTCCTGATTCCTGACATTACTAGTGCTATTTGATGCTATGTGTGATATTATATATAAAACTTACAGTGTCACACAATCATCTTCTCCTTCCATACCTTCTGCCCTTCCCTCCAACCAAATAGAGTGTGGCTCATTGCCTGGGTTCAACTGGGAACTGAACTGAGGGCAGAGAGGGACACCCTTGCAAAGTCTCTGCTTTCTGGTTCACCCCCCAGTCTGGCACCCCAGTATTTCCATCCAAATCTGGAGCATGCCTCCTCCCCGCTGCTGAGTCCTGGTCACTCACCTTCACATCCACGGAAAACTCTGCTGGTGGACCAGGGGCAATATGTGACTATTCTTAATTCAAGCCAGGTCTGCTTTGGTTGAGGGGGAAACAGGGCAGATGTTGTTGCTATTTTTTATCCTCTTCCCATCTTGATATTCCGGCCCCTTCTCAATACTTGGGAGGCTGAGACAGGAGGACTGTAGATTTGAGGCCAGCCTCAAAAGCGTAGTGAGGCCTTGTTTCAAAATAAAAAAATAAAAATGTCTGGGGTATAGCTCAGAGGTAGAATGCCCCTAGGTTGAATCCCCAGTCCTCCTCCCCCCCCCCCCCCCCCCCCCCCAAAAAAGAGATTCTGGCCCCTTGCATTTCTACTACTCTGGCTTTTTTTATTCCTTTCTCTCACATACCACAAGTTGTCATAAAGCTTCGCTAGTTTCTTTGTCTCCTATTTGGCAGCCTTGCTCAAAGTAGCCCAGGTTTCCTGGCCCTACTGTTGGTAACTTCGCTGGATAAACTGGCTGAAAATGCTTGCCTCCCTCCGGGTGGAACCTCTCGAGTCCTGGCTAATGCAGAAACTAGAGCGCCTTCAAAACAGATGGTGCGATTTTCCTACTTGTCAGTGGAAATCGTGTACCATAAGCCTCTGTTCTGCCTCAGGGGTGGGAGTCCCCATTTCCAATTTATTAGTGCTTTGTAGTGTCAGCACTTCTGCAATGACTGGGCCACCAAGACAGAATAATGTCGCATCACCTCTGCATGAGAATATCAGCAACTGCAGACTCATTTTTCGTAAAGCATTTCACTTTGTATGTAGTCACTCTTTCATCTCTTTTAAAGTTTCTCCTAATGCTACAATAAAACGAAACGATATAAAGTATGATGGTATTACAGAGTTTGTCTTTTGTAGTTAATCTTCTTTTCTCCACATAAATATTATATGTAGTTTTGCACTTATTAAGCTAGCTTTATTTTAAATTTTGTGATTCATTTTTACGAAACGTATTGCTTTCAGGAAATAAAAATGGATAATATTGAACAGAATTTCCAAAAGGTAGTGAAATGAGCATAAAACTTCAAAAGAAAGTCCCAGGAATCAATGAATGTTAAACACATTGGGAGAGTTGGACTTCAAATATGCATTAGCCATAATGTAGCTAATTTGAAAAAATAATGTGTGATTTGAACAGCATATCATTTAGTTAAAACTAAACATTTTCTAGAATACAGATCGAGTGTGTTCAATATTGAAGAATACGGCTGTACATAAAGGTCCGTTGTGTCTCCCAAGACACTGCCCTGACTCTGAGAAATTAGATGCAAGGGTCTGACTCTTTATAAGAATGCCCATAAACTCCATAATTAATAAACCGAATATGCAGCAATATGGGGCTAATTTTCAGTGCACCACAGATGTTGCAGGAACACCAGGCACATTCCATAGCAAACGAGCAGAAAGTTCTTCTGTCTCTGTTCAGGCAATCTCTCGTGACTGGGTGACCAACACACAGGGGCAGAGACTTAATGAATGCTACAGATTATAATAATTATGACTTGAAGCATTATTGGAATTAACCTCTATGAATTCCCTGAGTGTGCCTACTTTTAATAAATGTAAACAACCACTCATCACAAGCCCAATATAAACATGTCCAGGGCGACTTCCCCAGCAGGACGATTCGCCCTGGCTGTGGCTGCCAGTCATAGAGGGTCTGGTTTCTGGGATGATGGGTTGTGGGGGCCCTCTGGATGCTGGAGCACCACCGGCATCATGAGCCCTCCAAATACACTGCACAGTACCAATCTGTCATAGGAGCCGTGGACACTCACCTAGAAGGGTGGCTCCCAGCAGTTCTTCCTGAGGAACATAAGGAGGTGACATGGAGCTCAAGTGTCCAGCAGGATCTTGTCGGGGGCCTAGACTGGCCAGCTGGACCTCGCCTCTAGATGGTGCCTGGCAGAGTGCCAGAAGCAGCTGCAGGTGAATAACATCCCGGGGCTGTGCCACGCCAGAGCGCATGCACCAGCACGCCCGACTCATGGCCGGCCCAGGTGAGAGCTGTATGAGACGCCTCGTGGCTTAGGCCCTGCGCAGCTTTAAAAGCCTCCACCTCTCGCCTAGAGAGAGAGCTGCTGAGGAAAGGCTGGTTGGGAAGTTGCTGGGCTGGGTTGCTGGGAGAAGTTCTGGGAGGAAGTGGTTGGGAAGAAGAAGCGGTTGGGAAGAGGTTGGCCGGGTTGCTGGGGAAGTCCTGGGAAGAAAGATTGTGGGTTGCTAGTGGAAGTCGGGTTGCTAGAGAGAGGGGTTATTGGAAGTCTGTAGGAAAAAGCACTATTTGGAAAGACGACCTCTGTACTGTGTTTGTTATTGCTTGTGCAATGCTCTTGATCCCAGAAAGAGAGAGATATAATAAAAGAGGTTTGAACCAGTAGCATTTAGCCAGCGTCTTTTATTGGGGCCTCATGGCTGAGGGTTCAGCCTGGGGCGTCCGATAGGATCTGGAGATGTGACATCCAGGAAACATGGAATGCAGGAGACAAATGCAATAGAAAGTTGTGGGGTGGCCAGGCCAAAAAGTTTTGAAAAAGTAAAAGTAATTGTAATAATCTATTGTATTTAGCCCAATATGTTTAAAAGCTATCATTTGGATATGCAATCAATGACATATAGTTTTGCATTTTTATATTAATTTGCTAAAATCAATATGCATTTTACACTTACAGAACATCTCAGTTTGGACTAGCCATGTTCCAAGTACACACGTCCACATGTGGCCCCTCTACCATATTGGACAGTACATATCTAGAGCCACAGAAAGGTTCTCCTAAGAATCATGGAATTCTGTAGAGTGCAGTCTTTAGAAGAAAAAAAAAAGCACATATCTATTTTCAAGAAAGAATTAACAAATTAATGAATTATTCAGTTTTTTTTATAAGTTGAAACAAGCATGTTCATTTTCTGAGTGTTGAAATCTTTAATACACAAAGCTATTTAAACATAGGAAATAATTGTCTATATTGATAAATAAATACAAATTTATTAAAAATAAAATATGAATGTGAAGATTATACACAAACTTTAAAATTACAGTTGATTCTAGGAAGCAAAAGATCTGATAGTATAGGATCATAAGATGGTATTCATTTTTTGTAATTACAAAAGTTTCAAAAGATCTTTATTTCAGATGTTTTAATGTCATGGAATCTTTCTTTACAGTCCAGGTAGCAAAGTTTGGTTTGTGCATTTTCCTCCTGGAAAAGTATCTCTGTTAGAGCAGAAAACAGACCATCAGAAAATTTATATTACTTTAATTCCTTACCATATAAAAAAATTAGAAAGAGTTCAAAAGAAAGAATCCACACATTCCATTCATTCAGGTAATCATAGACCGTATGTAGATTTTCTTAGCAGAAACTATGAAGGTTCAAACATGCTGAATGAAGGAGAAATTCAAATTTGTCCGAGCTATGCCCCAAATCACACTTATAGCACCATGATGCCTTACAAACTGCAGAGACCAGGCAGGGCCTGGCCCACACCTTGCTGCACATCAGGAAGATCCAGAATCAAAGCTGGGTGCAGTGGACATCCCTGTAATCCCAGTACTTGAGAAGCTGAGACAAGAGGATAACAGGCTTGAAGTCAGCCTCAACAATGTAGAGAGATTCTCAGCAACTTAATGAGACCCTGTTTCAAAAACAAAACAAACAAACAAATAAAAAAAATAAAATAGAGCTGGGGCTGTCGCTCAGAGGTAGAACACCCCTGAGTTTAATCTCTAGTACCATGAAAATAAAATAAAAGACCCTAAATCATCTAGAAGCCACACACCAATTGAGATGACCCTGGAACTTCTTTGATAGTCTCAATTTTAATTCGTTTTACTTTCTAAATTTGTTGGTGTTTCCCTCTTAAATCTATTATCTTAAATCTATTCCCTCAAAATCTATTATCTGGTCAAAATACATTATAAAATTGAGAGCTTCTTCTCAATGAGGTCCTCTATTATCAGTTTATCATTATGTGGCTAAAAAAAAGTACAGAGAATGAATGAAGAGATGGAGAAGATCATAATGTCCCTCAAGGTATGGAAAAAACAAGTTTTAATACCCACTGCCTTCCCCTTTCCTGACAAAAAGAGTTGCATCTGTGTAAATTGCCTTTGCGAATAGTTGCTCAGGGAAATATCTTCTCAGTAATATCAGGGAGAACCAAATGGAAACCGGTCATGTTTCCTTTCTAAGAACCAATGCTCAATGTCAGACTCCCCTTTCTCATGTTAGACAAAGAGTATCTTCAATATCATCAGTCCTGAAAAACTCCCTGAAACATTTAGGAAGTCACAGAGGAGGTGGAAGAGGATACTGACATTAGCTGTCCTGTGCATTAAGGACTAACTAAACCCTGAGTCATTCGGGCATTTATTTACTCATATTAAAATACAATGGATAGGTATTCTGCCAGCATGATTAAATCACAGTCATCACCGTTTTCATAAATCAAGGCGATAATTTCCCGCATTTTCGGTCTTTCGGCACCATAGACCGTCTTTTTCAGTAACAATTCATTAAATAAATTATCCCTGCACTAACTCCACTCATTACAACCATTCATCAGAAGGAGAAAGGCCGTGCAGGAGAAGAGAAAAAATAAAAATAATAATAATGGCAGAGCACACCAAGGCCCCCTGCTCCATGGCAGACGCCCGGTCGCAGGCACATGAGCAGGGGGCTCTGGTGTGTCAGCCTCCCGTCCCCTTCCACGGGGGAGACTGCAATGAGCTCTGGGGCATGAGGTCAGGTGACCATTGCAACCTGAAAAGCTACAGATTGCTTTCTGTGTTCTCGAAGCTCTCTGAGCTATCCTCCAAGACACCACATGTGGCAGCCCTACACTTGGCAGGGAGACTGTCTCTCCCACCAGAAACCCCGACTTGCCCAAAGGAAACAAATTCATTCTAAAGAAGAAAGAGAAAAAAAAAAGTAATAACTTTCTTGCCACCTCTGGCAAACATCAGAGGAAGGATAGGCAGAACCAAATGGGCATGATGGAGCCCAGCCAGGCCGGCCAGAGCTCCTGATGACCCCACGGGGAGGAGGTGGTCCGTCGGAGCTCTGGTGGATGGGAGGGGCCTCTCAGGACATGGAAGAAAGAACCAAAGTGACAGCCCTGAGGACCACTGGGGAGGTTTCCCATCTGGATAAATCGGGTACGCTGCCCTCCGGGGCCCCGAGCCATCAATAATTCCAACCCACAGAGCCAGGCAGGGGGACAGGGGGCAGAAGGCTCATCGGGAGCCCCTAGTCCCCTCCTCTCTCTTCAGGGGATCGGAGCAACATCTAAGCCGTTGTCTGCACTTCCCTCGTGGATTTCTGATCAGCAAGTTTTTCTTCCTCAGTACTTACCCGGGATGGCCAACTTACCATTGACCTCTCAGCTGAGTCGGGCCCTTTTCATCCAACTCATGTTAGCCTAAATAAATAAAAAGCACTACATCCTTCATTTCCTTTTATCAAATTAAAAGAACTGCTTTTCAATTAAAAAAGAAGGCACCAGGGAAAAGGGTTTCCTTTCCACTGGAGGTCAGTTCATGTTCCTCTTTCAAAAGATGGTACACGGGCTGGGTGTGGTGGCACACGCCTGTAATCCAAGTACTTGGGAGGCTGAGACCAGAGGATCCAGGTTTGGCTACTTAGTGAGGCCCTCCACAACTTAGTGAGACCCTGTTTCAAAATAAAAAAATTAAAAATAGGACTGGAGGTGTAGTTCAGAGGTAGAATGCCCCTGGGTTAAATCCCCAGTAAGGCAAGAAAAAAGAAAGAAAATGGTACACTGTTTTAAACGAAAGCAAGCCCGGTATCATTAGGAATAAGATAGAAAACAATTAACTGGTGCTCTAACAACCTATTGTCACAATGAGCTGCTTTGGTAAGAAATCATGAGAGTAATTGATTTAAGGAAATGTAACTGTTGACAAGTAGAGCCGTGTGATTATTTTGTCTGGACTTCCAGCTGAGGAACAATTGACATCAACAAACTCATTATTTGTTTTTTTCTTCAGTCCTTAACAAGTTTATTAATTCACAGGCATGCGGAAGCCGGCTAAATGGAAACTTGGGGAAAGCAGAAATATTGATCTCAGCTTTGAAGGCAGCACTGGGGGGACCGAGGAGAGAAACACAGCCGAGGCCCGAGCGTGCACCATCCCCGTCCAGGGGCAGTGACTGTGCAGGGCCGCCCCTGCTGCAAGAGGCTTTCCTCTTACGTGCTGTGGGGTAGCTAGGGATTCTCAAACATGGAGGATTGCAAAGAAGACTTCTCCCTACGCGCTCCTGCCCTCCGAGTGGCGATCTCTTGAAAGGGAAAAGAAAAGATGGAAAAGGTATGCTTGGAATGCACCCATTAGGAGACAAAAAGACCCAAGTGTTGCTGACACCCCAGATCTGTGCTGTGTGCATGCGTGCATGCATGCACGTGTGTGTGTGTGTGTGTGTGTGTGTGTGTGTGTTTCAAGTTAAGGATGTTTGCATGCAATACTTACATAACCAATGAGAGAAATGAAATAACCAGAGTTAACCTCCACTCCTGCCCTCTTCCAGACACACCTCCTTCAAAGCAGAAAGGTGGTGAATAAGCAATGCAGACTTGAGAAAATCTATGTGTGCAGGGATCCAGGGTGGCACTAGTCTTGGATATACAAAGGGAACTTGCCTTAAAGCACTTTGGCATGATTAGAATACCATGTCTGCCAGGATCTGTTTGCCTAGGGTGGCTTAGGGCTGGGAAAATACTTTCCAGTGTTTTACCTATCAACCATCCATCAGACACTTATAATTGATAATCCTCACCATGTGACAGAAGTTGACTTGGGTGCCAACTCCATGTGGGCCACACCCACTTGGGATTCAGTCCATGAGGCACTGCTCATTTTATAGAGCCCACCTGACTATCATCTGCTCTCTCCCAGGGGGTAAGCATGGCGGACATTGGATGAGTTATAATTTGGCTTCCCCCTGGGTGGTCAATATTCCCTAAGAACTGGTGACATAATCCCTGAGACCCAGCACGAAGTGAGAACCAGGAGCCCCTTTGTTCAAAAGAATAAGACTCCTGTGCACCTTACTGAAGCATAAACCTCTGTCTTTACAAGAGCCAGGGAGTTATTTTTCTTGTTTTTAATGACAGTATATGTAAATATTAATTCGTTTTAGTTAGCATAAAGTTTACCATTTGTCTTTATATCTCACAATGTCAGTTTTAAATGAAACTTTAGGAGAGTTTAACTTGTATGCAGAATCACCAAAATTCTACATTGGTGTCTGATAGTCATGTATGTGGACCTGTGTTCTGTTCTTTCCAGACAGTTGGGAATGCTGCATAAAACTCACCCAACAGTTTTCATTTCCTTCCTTGATGTGCACACATTCTTCCAGCTGTCTCTGCATTTCTTACTGCCAAAGAAGAGAGGGTGGAGGAAAAGGAACTCTGGACCACCCTAGCTTCCTGTTATTGGTTGGTTGGTACAGGAAACAAGTACTAGAAAGAAGGGATAGCACAGGGTTCCTTGGAGGTTGTGCTGCTTAGAATGCCACTGACCTCTTCTGCATTCAAAGCAAGTTTCAGTTCAGAAAGTAAGTGTGGCCTCAGGGGCTGTGGGGTCCCATTGCAACTTCACAAACTTAGCAGGCTTGCCTTGACCGCGCCCACACTGTGGGTCTGCAGGAATTCTTAGGGCACATTGCAAATGAGGTGGGCAGGCATGATGGAGGCCCGTGTTGCCTGACCTTCTCTGTTCATGTACAGAAGACAAGTTCAAGGACAAAATTGCCAATAATTTCATACAGCAATAGCAGAAACATGAAACAAAACTTGGGCCCTTTCTGAGATGTAGGAGAAGAGAAATCTATGCTACTGTACACCCTTGAGACCCACAAATCCTGCCCTACAGAAGGGTCCGCTAAGCTATGTCTAAAGTTCTGAACACAGCTTAGAAACCCTAGGTCTTCTATGGAGAACTTAATTTGTTGTTTGCAAACCAAAGCAATGTCTATATCCTGGGGAATCAAGGGTTAGAGATCAAGCTATGTGAACATTTCGCCTGGCCTTCCACTGCTTGGATACCTGATATTTCCCATTACATCAAATGTTAGAGTCTAATGGTTTACACTCATGGGCTAACAGCTTCAGAGCCATGTCTGATGGCAAAAGACCCCAAAGATCGAAGTTCATTGTTGGGGCAGATTAGGGAAACCCAAGATGATCAAAAGCTTTGCCCAAGGTCACAGATCTGTGAGTGATGAATGAAGGAAACCCAGGTGAGATTCCAGAGTCACATCTCACTTCCTACTTTAGAGGATTATTTATCAGGTGGGGCATCACAAATACACGAGAGGAAAAGACTCAAAGTATGATTACAAAATCATTGCTGGCCTTTGGTATTGTGGAAATGAAAGAGAAAAACATGGAAACCATCCAGTTTAGAAATAAGCTAGTTCAGCTGGATGTGGTTGCACACACTTGTCATCCCAGTACTTGGGAGGCTGAGACCAGAGGATCCGGGTTTGCAGCCAGCCTCAGCTACTTAGTGAGGCTCTCTGCAACTTAGTGCGACCCTGTTTCAAAATAAAGAATAAAAATAGGGCTAGGAATGTAGCTTGGAGGTAGAATGCCCCTGGGTTCAATCCCCAGTACCACACACACACACACACACAAAAAGATGCTCTGCTTTGGCTAAGTACCCTCAGAGATCCCTGTGTTGAATGTGTGGTTCCCAGCTATCACATTATGGGGAGGTGGCAGAGACCCCAGGAAGTGGGGTTGAGGGGGAGGAGCTTCAGTCATTGGGGGTGTGGCCTCTTTCTCTTCCAGGTTCCTAGCTACCATGAGGTGAGCAGCTTCCCCTGACATGCACCCCATCCACAATGTGCTGCGCTTCCACAGGCCCAAAGAACAGGGCCAACCAACCATGGGCAGACATCTCCAAAACTATCAACCAAAATAGCCTTGCGCCTCTTTTAAAGTTTACTTATCTCAAGTTTTTGTTAGAGCAACTAAAAGTTGACTAGCACAAATGTCATTAAATGCCATCATTTTTACAAAAGCATCGTAGCAAGTCAAGAGACTGTGCAAAAACATTTAAAAAAATGCTTTGTATTTTTGTACCTTTCCTGACATATGTTCCTGATTTCCAAACAAGGAACTCTGGATTTTCATTTTGCCCCGGAATTTGCAAATGATCAGAATGGTCCTGGTTGGAGGCATAGGTCAGCTGCTGAGATGGAAGGCGGGCTGGCAGCGTGTGACAGGTGCTTCCGAGAGGGCTCTGGGGATTTAAAATAGCTGCTGGGAATAACCTAGCCTTCTGGGAAACTGAATACAAAGTTGACCAGGTGGGGATCCCCGAGGTGACCAGGTGGTCCCCCACAGCTGGGCTCTGTGCACATCAGGTGGACCGCTTGCAGCTGGACTGACAGGAGCCCCCTGGATCCCCTGGAGGAGTGAGGATGAGGGGGCAGGTCATGAGGGCATCGATGCCTCGGCCTCCGTGTGGACACAGATGGATGTCAGCGGTAGAGAGGAGAGCAGAGGGCCTGGATATAAGCAGAGTGGGGAGGATTGGGGGTTCTTGAGATTGGAAATGGGGATGGCAAACCAGGTTTTCCTGTGGTCTAGTCTCCTCTCAAGCCCCAGAGCTCAGAACAAGAGCGGTAAGCATGGGCATATTGTAAAGAAAGGGGGCACATTGTCTGTTAAGGACTGTCAAGGAGCCAGGTGTGGTGACACACACCTGTAATCCCAGTACTTGGAAGGCTGAGACAGGAAGATCACAGGTTCTAGGCTAGCCTCAGCTACTTAGTGAGACCATGTTTCAAAATAAAAAATGAAAAAAAAGGGGGTGGTGAGCTGGGGGTGCAGCTCAGAGACAGAATGCCCCTGGGCTCATCCACAGTAACACACACACACACACACTGTCTGGAAAGTGATCCTCTCGCCAAAAAGAAACTTGCCAGCTGATCCCAAGGCTTCAAATCCGACCATCAGAGATTGGAGAGCCAGAATGTCAAGAGAACCACAAACTGCAGTGTACCCAGCACCGCCTCAGACCTGTCAGGGACCCTCAGCTGGGCCTCACCTGGGACCATCGAGATGTGCAGAAATAGGCACATTCAGCAAAGGTAAACCTTGCAGGTGGGTCGAGAACGCTCTGCACTAGAGTTTGTGTTTGTGATGAGAAGATTTGGGGAAGTGGTGATGGCTATACGCCATCGTGACTGCAGCTACCGCCACTGTGTGTGCACTTAAAAAGGGTTACCATGGTCCTCACTAGTTATGTAGACTTCACCACTCTAAAGAAGAAAGCCCCACACTAGCTTAATGCTGAACTCAGAAAAATGTTCTTCAATAGAGAAAGTCAACTAAAAACCAACACCATGGCTGGAGCACACCTGGGATCCACTCCCTGAGACAGGAGGATCGCAGGTTTCAGGCTAGCAATTGGTAACTTAGCAAGAACCTGTTTTAAAAATAAAAAATAGGCCATAGATTGGGTAAGACAGTGAAGAGTCCACACGAGGTATTTACAATTTACACCAGCAGTAGCACCAGCTGTTTTTCAAGTATTATCTGAAATACAAGTCCAGTACTTGTGTGGAGTTGAATTTTGTGTGTACACAAAAGCTTCTGGGGATTTTCAGAAACACGGTGCTTTTTAAAGAGTTAAAAAGGTTCCTGGAAGTCATAAAAATAGAAAAGCGAAAGTGTCTGTCTTCCATGAATAGCTTTAGAAAGTAGCTGGTTAACGTGTAGGTGGGAGGCATGAAACAAACATGTTTCTAACAAAATCGGAGGGAATAGGGGCAGAACTGTACTGAGTATTCTTATCTTGGTTGTGAAGGTGCTCCAGTCAGTACATTTTGTTAATAGTACCAATAGAATTATTTTAAATGCATTTTTAAAGTAGGGTTTCTTACTTTGGGGGGCCTGAAACAAGACAACATTTTTACATTTGTGATATAGGCAAATAGAATTAAAAAAAAAAAACAGATTCTAAGTATATGCTTAATGAGTTAAAATACTTAGGGATAAACTTAACCAAAGAGGTAAAAGACCTCTATAAGGAAAACTATAAAAAGTTGAAAAAAGAAATTGATTAAGACCTTAGAAGATGGAAAGATCTTCTATGCTCTTGGATAGGCAGAATAAATATCATCAAAATGGCCATCCTCCCAAAAGTGATCTACAGATTCAATGCAATACCCATGAAATTACCAAGGTCACTCCTCACAGACATAGAAAAATCAGTCCTTAAATTCATTTGGAACAACAAAAAGCCCAGAATAGCCAAAGTAGTTCTTAGCAACAAGAACCATGCAGGAGGTATCACAATACCTGACTTCAAACTCTACTACAAAGCCACAGTAATAAAAACAGCATGGTACTGGAACAAAAACAGATACAAATGAAGCAGAATAGAAGATTCAGAAACAGTCCCACGTGCATACAGTCAATTGATTTTTGACAAAGGAGCCAAAAACATACACTGGAAAAAAAAAGATAGCCTCTTTAACAAATGGTGTTGGCAAAACTGGTTAACCATATGCAGGAAAATGGAAATAAGCCCCACTTTCTCACCCTGCACAAGAGTCAGCTCAAGGTGGATCAAAGACCTGGAAGTCAGGCCAGAGACCATGCAGCTACTTGAAGAGGGTATCGGGCCAACACTACAACACATAGGCACAGGTCAAAACTTTCTCAACAAAACCCCAAAAGCACAAGCAACTCAAAGGAAGATCAATTATATATTATTAAAAATTTTATCTCCAGTTCAAAATATTTTGTGAGCCCTTTCTTATGGGCCAGGGGCCATTTATTGAACTAAACACCACATACTAACCCTCTGAAGCTCCAACCTTCTTTCTTTAGGACTCACATAAACCAGCCCAGAAAAACGAAGAGGTGATGCTGTTAAGCCTTTGAGTCTGCAAATGCCTGTTTGAGCAGGAAATAGAGCTGGGGGTAACAGGCTAAGCACCATCAAAATTCCTGTACTAACAGTCTGTGAGTCTGCTGCTCTGGTTTTGAAACATGTTTGTATATAGATATAGAAGTTGGCATAAATTTTATTAAATAAAAAACTGTAAGATTTAAAATGAATAAAAATAAAAAGGACTAGGGGTGTAGCTCACAGGGAGAATGCCCCTGAGTTTGACCCCCTGTATTACAAAAAATAAATAAATAAAATTTTTTTTTTAGAAAAACAGCACCATGACACACCGTATTAGTTTGCTAGGGCTGCTGTAAAAAAAAAAAAAAAAAGTGCCATGGCCGGGTGTGGTGGCGCATGCTTGTAATCTCAGCATTTGGGAGGCTGAGACCAGAGGATCCGGGTTCAAGGCCAGCCTCAGCTACCTAGTGAGGCACTCCGCAACTTAGTGAGACTCGGTTTCAAAATAAAGAATAAAAAATAGGGATGGGGGTATAGCTTAGAGGTAGAATGCCCCTGAGTTCAATCCCCAGTACTGCAAAAAATAAAAAATAAATAAACAAAAAATTTAAAAGTGCCATAAATTTGTTAAATAAGCAACTGTAAGGTTTGAAAATAAATACAAATAAAAAAATAACAAGGGCTAGGGATGTAGCTCAGAGGGAGAATGCCTGTAGGTGTGATCCCCTGTACCACAATAAATAAATACATTTTTCAAAACCACAACCATGGCACACTGTATTAGCTTGCTAGGGCTGCTGTAAGAAAGTGCCCCAGGTATGGAGGCTACATCTCAGAGGAGGCCAGGACCAATCCCAGGCAGGCCTGGCTCCTCCCACCACTGAGAGGAAGGGCCCACTCCAGGCCTCTCCCCTGGGCTCGCAGATGACTGTCTTCAGGCTCCAAGTCTCCCCTTTGACAAGATGTTCGTCCTGCTGGACCAGGCCCACCCCAGCAGCCTCCTTCAACATGGTGACCTCCTCTAATACCTGCCTCCAAACGAGGTCACATGCTGAGGCGCTGGGGGTTGGGGCATCCACATATGACGTCAGGGGCACACAGCTCAGACCACAGCAAGCTCCAGAGCACACCGACACACACCCAGGCCACACGTCACCAGGGAGGGCAGCTCACCACGGAGGACCACGGGTCTCTTCTCTGCTTCGCAGCTGCTTGGCACGGTGCAGGGACCACCTCCTCCGACCTCCATTTCTGTACATCCAACATCCGAGTGGGACCGAGTCTGGTATGAGACTAAAGCTCTCTCCCCCCACCCCCCCGGGGTGTCAGCTTAGCCCTGGACGAGCCCCCGTGCTCCCCCACCTCCAGCCTTTGCCGCCTCTCCTTGCCCCTCTGCTCAGCACAAAGTCATGCAGCCACGCATCTGTCCTTTGTGAGCTCTGTCCCACACATGGTGCCGCAGCACAGACTGCTGGAAAGCTGAGACTCACTTACCACTTTACCAGGCCAACTTCGGGGGTGCTGGGGACAGAGGCTTTGTCGAGGGGGGCAGAAGGGCCTTGGCAGAGCAATAGAAGAACAGAGATGGGGGTCCTGCCTCTGCCTCTTCCTAACCATGGACACCATCGCATAATAATACAGTGGGCAACAGAGTTCAAGATGATTTTTAATCCCCTGAGGAGGAAACAGAAATAAAGCCGAGCGCCCAAGCACTGCCTGGTAATTAAATCTTCTCGTAGGCCATGGTGCTTGTTCCTCAGGGAAGTGGGGCAGATACATTTTTAAATTGCCTTCCACCGTTAGCATGCAGTGAGCCCCCGATTTTGGGAAGCTGGGACTCGCCCCCACCCTCAGGAAACAGCCGGGATGGATAGGCTTGACCTGTGTCCTGGGTCAGAGCGGCTCCACATGCATTTCCTTGTTTTAATTATGCACTGCCCCCCCCCTTGTAAACCACAGCTGTCCCTCCGTGCTGATAACGCGGTGCACGTGAATGGCGAGTTCCTATTTTCACAACCGACGCTCTGGTTTCTAGTACTCTGGGGACCTGGCATGGCCTCTCCGTTGCTCTCCTCTGCCCCATCCCAACCTCATGCAGGCCTTCATCACCACAGCAGGGGTGGATTGCTCCCGGAATCACAGCTTCTGGCCCAGATGCAGCCTGCTCCTTGGTGACCCCGGGCGCGAGCTCAGCCTGCTTCACCTTATGCAGTTCTTTCTGCTAACTCCAAATCCCCATGAGTGCGGCCAGGCCCGCTGCTCCTCCATGCCCTCCACTGCAGCCTCCTCGTGCTGTCGGTTACGGCTTGGATTTAGAATATCCCCAGGAAGAGCTCATGCATTAATGTACACATGTTCAGAGGTGGAGTGATTGAATCCTGAGAGTTCCCATTGTTGGGGTCTATGGGGGTAAAGCAAACACGGCCGACAGCAGGGAACAGGCTTTATTTAGGGATAAAACCTGGGAGGAGGCATCTGACCTGGGAGAGAGTCAGAAAGCCCGCCACCTTCCAGCCTAGGGGCTTTTTATGGGGCAAGGAAGAGTGTGGGGGGTACAGGAGTAGTCGTGTGAGTCACTGGCTGATGTGCTAGTGGGCAGGCCATCTTGGGGCTAAAGAATGGTCAGGGGAAGTTTCTCTTTCTTTGTTCTCAGTCCTCCTCTGGAATGACCTCATGGCCAGACCTCACAGTCAGACCTCACCCATGCAGAATGGATGGATGGATTTATTGGGTGGGAAGGTGACGAGGAAGGTCACTGGCGATGTGGCCGTGGAGACGATCCGTAGGTCCATGGAGCCCCTTCTCAGAATGCCGACAGAAACATCGTCCCTCCTCATGCTTCCTTCTTTTAGCCTTTCACCAACATCTTTAATTTACTTGGAATTCCATCCATACTTCAGGGTGTAGAATAGATTCACAGGACTTAATTACACAGTCTGAGAAGCAAAAATGCCCTTTAGTCAGAGATCAAACTTTGGCCCAGGTTATAAATCAATTTTTCCAGATAAGTTTATTCACTTTTTAATTTAATTATATTAATTAATTATATCCTGCTTGAACATCTCTGGTAAATCATTTGTTCATTTATTTTTTTTAAAAAAACTGATTGAATTATTACTGTGGCCCAATATGTGGTAATACAAAGGGTATTAAGACAGAAACCCCTGCTCTCAAGAAAACTACAGTCCAGGGACAGAGACATGCCAGTCAGCCGGCCATCGTGGCGCAGTAGGCTGAGATACATGCCAACAAGTCTGTCATCTGTCTTGATGTCAACTCTTCTCAAAAGAGAGAGACACACAGCAGCGACTTCATTTTGTTTCTTACACCTAAATATTGGGATCTTTCCAGGGCAAATACCCAACCCATTTTGCATACATCGACAAAAAAAAAAAAAAAAAGAATTTGTTTCTGCCTTACAGAAAAACAGTAACTACAAAATGAATATGAAAAGCAATCATTGAATAAAAAAAAAAGACACTCTCAACTAACAATACAGTGGGTAACTTGGACACAGTTCAAGATTATTTTCAATTTTTTTAAAGGGAAATAAAGTCGAGCACTCCAGCCCTCCCTGTAATTAAATTTCCTCAGAGGTCACAGTTCTCACGATGACTGGACAAGGCCACTCATTCAGTCGCTGGGCAGCTTTAATTGTTAGAATATTCTTCCTCCCTGCAATGAACTGAAAGCCATTCTCCCGTCATTTCTTCCCTGAAAGCAGTCCTGGCCCTGGAGCTGTCACGATGATCCTGATTGGCTTCCCTGTGGTGGCCTTTTCCATATTTCAGGGCAGCTTGTCACCCCCCCCTGCTTAGTCCTCTCTTGTGCAGATGCACAGTTCCAGTTACCACCAGCTCTTTTGTGCATCGTGACCTTTAGAGATCAAGAGAAATGCACCTCTGGGTGTGCCCAAGGCTGCCGTAGCACCTTCTGCACCTCCCACTTCTACTGATGCAAGATAACAGGGCTTCACCTTTGGGCGCACCACACTCACAGTTTATGTCAAGGATTGGCGGCCCCTTTAGAACTCTTTCTTTCACACCTGTGGCCGTTTAGCCCCATCTCTTCTCCTCTGTCTCTGTAGCTGGATTTGTTTTCTTTTAACACAAGGACACACTTTCATGCTGATTCTATTAAATTCGTTTTTAAGATTTAGCACATTTTCCACATTTTTTTTTTTTTTTTTGCCTGCTTGGAAACCCTGACTCTGACATCCAATATATTCATGCTGGGCTCAGAGTGGCTGTACTTTTGATAAGCACATCATCCAAGTCTGCATTCAAGTAATTGAGCATGTTGAGTAAGATGTGAAGTTGTATCAGAAGTCCCTCTCAATGTCTCTGGGGCACAGAGTAGCAGTCCTTGACTATATTACCTCCTCTCCTCCACCTTCAGAGTTCCCATTCCCTTTGCAGCTCCCCACTCCCGCCTGCCCCAGACCAGACACACACCTAAAATTACCATCTCGTCTCTACTAGACCCAGGCTACAGGAATGTGCATTGGAGGGAAGATTAGAGCTGGATGTAAACGCCTTGGCTGACTTCCAGCTCTGAAATGCACTAGCTGAGTGAACCACCGCGCTCTCGGTGCCTGTTCCCTCTGCTCTACTGTGTGGCCAATGCCTCTCTTGGAAGACCATTGGGAAGGCTAAAGAAAATTTGTCTCAAGGTCCCCAGCATGGGCAGCTACTGAATTGAAATGGTGATGGTGGTGAGGGTAGTCATGGTAGCAGTGACTTTATTAAATCATCATATTCTGAAAGGGTTGATTAATTTTGATCGCCCCACTCCCCAGAGCTGGGGATCAACCCTCGGGCTTGAGCCGGTAAGCAAGTGTTCTACTACTGAACAACCATTCCTGGGCCCCTTTCCTGAGCCTTCTATGAACTCTTCACACACATGGTTCATGCAGCCTTCCTCCTGTCCACCACCAGACTGTGAGATAGGACTGCTCTTTGACCCAGGAATCCCAAAGACCCACTGCTTCCTGGGCTCACCATCTATACAAGGATAGGAATTCAAGGCAGAAACTCCTCCTCTACTTGCTCGCCAAACAGCTGCTCCAGAGCTGGGCACATGGACAGCACTGAACAAATGTGTGTTGAATTAAAAATGAGGAATTCTAGTTGAAGTGGAAGAATATTTTTAGAATCTCAAAGGCATGCAAATGCTAAGGAGCATCACAAATGTGACATAATTATGCCTCATAGAAGTCTCGTGTCTGCCAGGTGATAATAAGACACTAGAGTAAATACACAGTCTCTCGTTTTTGCTCTTACATTATCATATTTTATAACAACCATCTGCATATACATCTGTCTCTTGCGCTGGGTCATCATGTTCTCCCAGACGGGTCAAATGTTTTCTAGATTTTTTAAACATTTTTTTTCTCCCTAGCCCCTCTCATGGTGCCTGGTAGATATTCAGTCCATGTGCATGCAAATAGAAGTTGTTTAAAAATAATGAAATAACCATGACCAGGGAAGAGTCATTTTTAACAAATTAAGTCCATATTTTTAGCTTCTTGGCAGAATAGATTTTTTTCTACGGTTGGACTACAATTGCAGTGCAAATAATAACATTATCACAGGGGATTCTACCACATTTTGCAATCTGCTTTCGCATCCGCCAGCTCCTTCAATTCACATGGTGACCAGGTGAGCAGATAATAATTTCGTGGTGCTCAGCTGAGCAGGAGAGGGGAAGGTAAGTGAGGAGAGGAAGTTGGCTCTTTGGGGCGTCACACCTATGGAGTGCCAGAGCCTGGACTTGGATCAGCATCTGCTGAGGGCTGAGTGTGAACTAAATTGGAAACTTAAGGCCCGATGCAGCAATGTTGACAGGTCAGACCTTTAAGAGCTGGTTAGAGGAGGTGGGCTCTGCCTTTGTGCATGGATTCAGGTTGTTATCCAGGTGGTAGGCACATTTCTCATAAGGGTGGATTTGGAGCTGGGCATGGTGGCGCACGCTTATAATCCCAGCATTTGGGAGGATCTGGGTTCGAGGCCAGCCTCAACTATCTAGTGTGGCACTCCGCAACTTAGTGAGACCCTGTTTCGAAATAAAGAATATAAAATAGGGCTGGGGGTATAGCTCAGAGGTAGAATGCCCCTGAGTTCAATCCCCAGTACTGGAAAAAATAAATAAATAAATAAATAAATAAATAAATAAATAAATAAATAAAATAAAGGTGAACTTGGCCCTCTCTTGCTCTGTCTTCTGTGCTCCCCAGTCTCATGCTTTTTGCCATAGGATGATAGCACCCCGATATTGGACTTCTAGCCTCAACAACCACGAGGAATAAATTTCTATTCTTTGTAAAATGAGCCAGTCTGTGCTATTCCGGGCAGACTAATGCAGCATTTTTTGATACTAAAACATGAAATAGGATAACCAAGACTAAAGTCTTCACAATTTCCAATTTGAGAATTTGGGGAGAAGTATTATTTCTTCTATACTTCAGTCTAATTGTTTCAGTCTCTGCAATCCTTGCTCTGCTATTCTGTCCTGAATAGAAAAGTGGAGTTTAGCCCAAACACAAAGAATCAATACAAAATACATGATCTCAACTTAGATAAGGATATTGGGAATTACTCTTCTCTACACTCAGATAAAAAGGACACACACATGATCAATGAACCCCATGCAGTTTCCAGGATGGAAAAGAGGTGGAGTTTCTGAGAAGAGTTGATCCACCGAGACACATTAGTGAGTCATGCTGTCAAAGGCGTGGGCCTCTTCTTTCATTTAAGGTTCTCTCACAATGGGGAAAATGGAAAAAGAGTTGCCTAAGGTGAGGCAATACTGAAGCAGAGGGTTAATCTTCAATGGAGAAATGGAAGACCAAGCAAAACCGAGAAAGAATTCAAAGGAGAAGAAGCCAGTAAGGGAAAAAAGCCAGCTGGTCCATGAGCTTTTGGGTCTCTGACGTCAGACTGGCAGTAGGGAGGTGAATGGGGTTCCCTGGGAACCTTTTCCCCATGTCTGTCTGTCTTTGATGCAATAAATTTTGAGTGTAGGGTGAGAATTCAACCAAGAATTTCTGGAGGTCAGGAAACAAGAAGATTCGACCATTTAGTTTGTTTTCTGGCCTGGGGAAAAAATAATGTTCTCACAACGTTAAAATGTAGGCAAATCTCTCTCTGGACACCAATACAAGTAAGAAAGTAACAGAAAAGCTTCAAGGCTTAAAAACCAGACTTCATGGGAAAGCTAAAGCATGTGTAAATCACATGTGATATTTTTTATCCACATCTCCTTAATTTTAGGAGACTCCATAGCATAATATCTTCACTTTGCAAGAATCAAATACATGAAATAGGCTATTAATGGGCGCCTTGGGGGACTTCAAGCAATTTTTAATCCTCTTTTAGGCTTCGAAGCAAATAGAAAATAGCTTTTCACCAACTCTTCCTTTTTATAAATTGTATCCCTCTCTACAATGTGATGTTTTCTCTTTCACAAATTCTGCTCAACAATTCATCTTTCCCTGGCACATAAACCATTGCACTTTAAATTTGTCAGTAAAGGGAGCTTTCCATCAGCAGTTAGGACAAGTGTGGATCAGCTGTGGAACAACCGGCCACATTATCTAAACAAGCCCCTGAGTGACAACCGCAAAATACCAAGAATCAAAAAGGAAGGTCTCCACATTTTTAAATGAAGGTTAGGAAGAAAATTAAACTCTGGGCCCCACAGTGCGTCCAGGTAATTACAGACCCTCAAGTCACCTTCAGACATCTTAAATAGAGGTTGAACTCTAAATGGAGACGACGCAATTGTGTGTGCATCTAAGGTTACCCACAGTATACAAAGTCCTACACAAGATAAGAGGCAGTTAAGGGTCAGCCCTGTGGTGACTGGCTGCATTTTCCTAGCACCTCAATTTGGAGAGTGAGTTCAAATACAATTTGTGAATATTCAGGTTTTCCTACATGAAAGGTATGAAGTCAGGGTATTTAGTAGATAAAAACGGGAGTAAAAATAGTCCTGGTCTGAAGGGGCGTACGGTGAGAATATTTGGATCTGTGATTAGCTGTCAGCCAAAGACTCAAATGATAACTAAAGAGTAGTGGGGAAAGTCAACAAGATATCAAATGTCTATAATATTTCCAAAAATACACTTATAAAGGACAAATATCGTATGATTTCCCTTGCATGAAGAATTTAACATAGTCAAACTCAGCCGGGTGTGGTGGTGCACGCTTGTAATCCCAGCATTTGGGAGGCTGAGACCGGAGGATCCGGGTTCATGGCCAGCCTCAGCTACCTAGTGAGGCACTCCGAAACTTAGTGAGACCCTGTTTCACAATAAAGAATAAAAATAGGGCTGGGGGTATAGCTCAGAGGTAGAATGCCCCTGAGTTCAATCTCCAGGGCCAAAATAAAATAAAATAGTCAAACTCACAGAAGCCAGAAGAGAACGGTGGCCGTTATGGGCTGGAGCGATCGGCGAATGGGGAGTTGGTGCTCAGTGAGGGTGACTTTTCTGCTTTATAAGATTGAGAAGTTCTCAGGTTCTGCTGACAGTGAACGGCACGGTACAGTCCAGCTTAATGTGAGAAGTGGATGAATCTCACAAATGTTCTTACAACAAGAGCTGCAAAGCGCAAAGAAAACAGAACATTGGCGGTCGCCAAGTGTCTGGCATCTTGTTTGTGGAGAGAGTATCTCTAGTGTATACAAGCGTCGAAGCTAATCAGAGCATGTATACCAAATGTGTGTAACCCAGCCTTGTATGTCAATTGTACCTCAGCAAAGCTAAAAAAACAAATTCATGAATAAACTGTAGGTAGCCATTGACATCTTACCCTTTTTTGGAAGAAAATGCCCACTTACATTTTTTGTGCATAAAAGAATTGCTTTAAAAAATAGGGAAAGGAGGAAAGTAGCAAAGAAATAGATAATAAAGAAAAGGGGAATAAAAGGATCCTGTTCTGTCCTCTGCATTTTGAGAACATCGTTCTTATTTCATGACATTGAGAGAGTGCTCAGAATGAAGAAAATTCCTTTATTCAGTTCTACTGGGCTGGCACTTTACATACATCTCATATCTATTGCCCTAGTAACGGACTTCGAATTCACTTTTTCTCATCACAAGGAGATATTTGGACCTCAAATAACACATAGTTTAATAAAAGGAGGGAGAACCCCTCGAATATAGAAGATTTTATGGTCAGGCATAATACTGATAAATAAAAATGACATTTTACAGTCAGACCAAAAAAAAAAAAAATCTCCAAGAATAATTCACCATGTGGTATGAAATCTTGCTGACCTGAGAACAAAAGGAATGCACATCCCGGTGATCTTTACCGGATGTAAATAATCACACCAGGGTTGAATGCAGAAGCAGATGTCATTTACCTATGTAAATTAGACCACTCTCCCTAGGTTTGGCTGATGGTCGCTAAGAGTGGCAGTGTGGGGACTCCAACTGCAAACCCCTGAGGACTCCTGTGGGCCTCACTCCTGAGATCCTCCAAGAGGAGGCTAGGACACTTTGTGAAGCTGTGAGGGTGAAGCCAAGGTTGCAAGAAAAAAAGAAAAAAAAACAAAAAACAGGATTTAGAAACTCCAGAAATGTGGAAGGATCATGAGAAAAGGCTGCTAGCTGCAAGCCAGGGAGCCAGCCTGGAAGAGCCAGTATGCCACCCATTGCAATCGGCCAGGCCACGGGGTGGGGCTGCCAAGGCCAACTGGAGATGGCGTCTCACTGCTATGTGCCTGAATGTCAGAAATGGAGTCAGCGGATTAAATGCTTGCCCTGCTGCATTTCGCTAGTTTGGGTATCATTCCTTCTTCCTATGGTCCTATTCCTCCCTCCCCCTTGGAACGCACATGTTTACTCCTTGCCATTGTACATCGGATGCATATAATTTGCTTTTTATTTTCTTTTACAGGTGCTCATAGCAAAGGGTCTACTTTGAGTCTCGGAGAAGACTTCGGGCTTGGGGACTTTTCAGCAACGCTGGAACTGTTAAGACTGCAGGAATTCCTGGAGAGGACTAAAAGCATTTTGCATGCTGAAGCAGGCATGAGCTCTTCAGAGGCCGGCAGAAGAAGGTTATATTGAGATACAGAATGTCCCATAAAGAGCTCATTTATGAATATGGAGGGTTGGTATGGTTAAGTCATGAGAGCTGTAATCGCCTCAGTGGAGAAAGCCATTGTAATGGATTGATCTGGGTGGAAACCAAAGGCAGTGGGTATAGCTAGAGAAGTTGGGTGACTGGGCCTGAGGGATCTCTCTCTTTCCCTCTAACTTCCAGCCTCCATGATATGAAGAGCACAGTCTTGGACTCTCCCCTCCGTTTCCTGCTGCCATGCTCTGAGACCCACTATCCCCAGCCTCACAGGGACTGAACCCCCAAATCTCCAAGGAAAATCGTGAGCAAATAAATCTTCCTTCCTCTAAGTTGCATGGTCAGATCTTTTAGATTATAGCTGAGAATGCTGACTCGGGCAGCCACAAAGCCAAGGATTTTTGTTGTTTCTGGTTCTTGGTGCCTGGCATAAAGTGTTCAATCATTCTTTGTCTAGTGAAGAGCCTCTCTCCATTACTGAACAACAAAAAAAAGCAACCGATTTCAAGTGCTCTTTATGGCATGGATAATTTGAATTCCACTTAGAGGTATAACTAATGTCCTTCAAATCTTTTGTTACAAGCTCTTTTATAACTTCAACCCTTCAAAATTGTCCTTCACCACAAGTGGAAACAATGATGTTGGAATGAAAAAAACAAATAAATAACATTCTATTTCCCCGCATGGAGAATGCTTCCCATTTCTTTTCTCAATAATGAGAGGTCGATGGACTCTGAACGCTCACTCACTCATTATTTTGTGCCTCACGGAGGTGCCTTGGTGAGTCCTGGGTCTGGTGGAGCCAGGCTATGATGTGCCGGGCATGGAGTGAGTCATGCAACAGGATGAGAAGCCTTTCCCTGTCCTCTGCTCACAAAGCATGCAGGTTGCACAGGTGACAGTCCAGCTGCTGAAGCTCAAGTCAAAGCAGCTGTAGATGTGCCCCGGGTGACATGTTGAAACATCGAGATGGGTGAAGGGGAGAAGATGGGAGAAGTGACTCAAGTTCACAGGGGCTCAGACTGGAGGAGGAAGAAGGGACTTATTTTATTAGTGTTGAGTTCTCCAAAGAGAAATTTTTACGATATTTCCGATATTTAAATGAACAGTGGCTGTTCACTGTCCTATTTCCCATACTTATCAGTGTAAAACAGAGGAATAAACAGTGCAGGCTTGCCCAGTGTTGTACAATCCACGCGGTGATCAATATTTGAGTAAAGATAGTAAATATTGGCCCGTATATATAAGCAGTTATTTAGCAGTGCGTATGTAAGCTCTTGGTTAAGTTGGGAGCATGGATCTTCCATCTTTATGGCAAGTGGAAGAGATTCTGAGATGACCTTCCTTCTTCCTACCTGGAAATCAGAAATGAACTTAGAGCATTAAATCTAGACACGCCTCTTCTCAAACCCTCCCTGTCATCAGAGAAGAAAGTCCACACGGGCTGCAGTCATTCCTCTTGGGCAATTGTCGCTGGAGAGGCGGCTCAACTGTCCACCCCACCTGACAGATCGATGTCATTATCTTACCCTCAATTCCCGACACATCTGCCACAGCCCCTTTCACTGTGACTTCCGCAGGCCAGGCGGCTTACCCTCTTGGGACCACTGCTGGAATGTTCTATCCCAGATCTCACTGGGGTCCAATCCAAATGTCACCTCCTCAGAGAAGTACCCCAATCAAAGTTGTCCCAGCTCAGAGCTGGTGTGAGGAGCCTGCAGCCAGCACTGTTGCTTGGGGTCAGGGCTCAGAAGGGCCCTGCACTTGACTTGGGTTTCCTCTCTGCTATGGCAATCTGGAGATTATTAAGTTTTTGAACAGGGGGACTCACAAATTGATTGCACTGGACCCCCAAATAGTCCTTCTCTTTTACACTGTCCACTGGGTTCTGTTACCATCCTTCCAAAGGGTCTGTTTACTTACTGCCCTTTCCCCTCTAAGCTGTGAGCCCAGGAGAGCAGGCCCCTGGCCAGCCTGCTGGCCACTACATCCCCGGAGCCTGCGCAGAGCCCAACTCAGTGAGATGGGAGAGCGGTCAAAGAGAGGCAGGGCTCAGAGACAGGCAGAAAGGGGGGTGCGCCCTGGCTTCGTGCCCAGGTTTCAGGCTCAAGCTCATTTCCCTCATACCGGCTGTCCCTCCTCACCCATCTGTGGCTCAGCTCCACTCCAGAGGTGGTGAGGACGGGGTGCAGGACCACCCTGGCTCGTGACATGGGGTGTTGGGATGAGGGCGAGCTCCCCAAGGACCCTGAGCAAGTCCTTCCAGCTACGGGATGAACAGCTGCTCGCTGCAGTTGCCCTCAGCCTTGTCCATCCACATGCGGGGCTCAGAATCAAGTCTCCGCTCCCCCGCCACCAGCGGCAGCAGAGCAGACCCGACAGCTGTGGACCACGGAACTGGAGCGTGGACTGAGCAACACTCGGACCCTGCCAGGGGCCCAGCAGCACCCTTGTAGACTCTTGCAGTCGGGTTCTCTGTTATTCAGAGACAGCAACTTCCTGATATGCAAGGCTGGCTAACCCACCAATAATAGCACCAGAGAGATGGATCTCAACCCACCAATAAGAGCGCCAGAGAGATGGATCTCAACCCACCAATAAGAGCGCCAGAGAGATGGATCTCAACTGACATTTGTCATATGTGTTCTCATCCGACCGATAATGCTTAAAAATGCAATACTTTGCAGCCTGATGTGGGGGCAACACTCCTGTAATCCCAGGACTTAGGAAGTTGAGACAGGAGGCTCATAGGTTCAAGTTGAGACAGGAGGATCACAGCCTCAGCAACATAGTGAGATTCTCTTAGCAACCAAGTGAAACTCTATTTCAAAACAAAAGACTGAAAAAGGGCTAGAGGTATAGCTCGGAGGTAGAATGCCCCTGGGTTCAAGCCCCAGTATCTATCAATCAACCAATCAATAACTTTGCTTTTCTAAACACTTCACAATATTCATGTTTAAACACAGAGAATTTAAGTTCCTTACCATTAAGCTTGTCACCCAGGGTCCCTTTTGAGACAGTGGGTCACGGTGAGAGGACACAGAAGCAGACCGGGAACACAGCCCTACACCCCCGCTGCGACCTCACCTCCTGCTCACGTGAGCCTCTGTTACTCCAACTCAGTGACGGGAACAGCAGTAGTGCCAATGTCACCAGTGTTCCTGAGCCAGTGCCCGGCGATCAGCGGAGGGTCACCATACACACCCTGCTGTCGTCCCTGCTGTCGTCCCTGCTGTGACTGAGAACCAGAGGAACGAATGCTCGCCCTTGAGATGTAATCTAGTGGGGGGGGGGGACACCGTTTCCAAAGACAAAGATGCAAACCAGCATGGACTGCAAACACCAGGACATCGAGAAGCAGGGTCTCCACAAAGAGCCCGGGTGGTCAGAACCTTCTGGAGAGACGGACAGATGCTCCTGAGGGAGGAGGACCTGGGCTTAGGAAGAACCTAGAAGAAACGATTATAAACTGGGTTTAAAAATACCTGAAGGACAGCTTTTAAATTTTTCTGAACAGAGGCAAAAACAAAATCGAACAACAAAAAAAGAGTTTTTAGGAAATTTAGTTTAATGTGGACACAGCTGAATAAGAGTAAGGAGGCAGAATCCTGAAGGCAAAGGCCAGAGCAGAGGGCTTTGATAAGCTAATGAGGATAATGATAACAGGGATACTAAAACCACCACCGCTTTCTCTCTGGCTCCCCCAGTTCAAACTAAGAACTAAGGTTTTCAACTGCAGAGAGCACACACACACACACACACACACACACACACACACACACAACTTGATTAAATGTTTAATGCATTCTAGTTTTAAGTTCTTTTACAAAGAAAAGTCCTTCAAAGTCCATCCAACCACCAGAGGGCGCTCCTGGACCCAGGAGCTGAGTGATTGAGCCGGGTCATTAATGGGACTGGCACAGGTTGGCCTTGAAGTCAAGACCGCTACCACCTCGTTAGAAACAGGAGACAGGCTCTGGCATTCCCCTGGGATCTGTGACATCCATACCAACTTAAGGTCAAGGAAGGCTTTGATCTCTTGGCACACCTAAGTACTACTTTTAAACTCATTAGCAGCAGCTCAGGACTGGGACTTTTCCCTTTGAGTGGACCATCGGCCTGTACAAGGCCTGACCCCCCAAGCTGGGGACCCCCATGCTCTCCTCCTGCAGCTCTATGGGACCGGAGGACTTTCTCCTCCAAGCCCCTGGCCATGCAGGGCGAGCCAAATCTCCGTTTCCCAGCATGGCCAACCGGGAGCCAGCACCAGTTACCAGGAATTAAAAATAGGAGGTTACGGCAGAGTCCTGGGACCAGCTGGCAGGCGACACTGGAACCTTGGGGGAGTCTGGTCCAGCAGGCCTGGCTGCGTCCTCTGCCACCCCGGGGCCCGGAGGAGGCCTGAGGCTCCTGCGTCCTGCCAGGAAAGGGGGGAGAAATAGCTCTCCTCTGAGTCAAGGGAGGACATGTGTTACCTACTGAGAGGGGGGCGAGGTGGCAAAGGAAACCCAGCCTTCCAGGACACAGCATCAGCTGAGAGGCCTGGGAAGCTACAGTAGCCTGTGCATCAGCGTCCTGCTGTCCTGTTTACAGCACATTAGACACGTTAATGCTATTTTCTGGGGGTTTTTTTGTTTTTTGTTTTTTGTTGTTTTTTGTTTTTTGTTTTTTATTAAGGTACTAGGGATGGAACCCAGGGGCATTCTACCCCCAAGCTACACCCCCAGCCCTATTTTTCATTCTTTATTTTTGAAACAGGGTCTCACTAAGTTGCAGAGAGCCTCCCTATATAGCTGAGGCTGGCCGCAAACCTGGATCCTCCGGTCTCAGCCTCCCAAGTACTGGGATTACAAGCGTGCGTCACCACACTCAGCTTCCATTAATGTTATTTTCATAAGGTATTTCAGCTGTGGCGGCTTCATATTCAGGTGGTAAAAGTGCCTGATAAGTGCCACCGTTCTTGGGCGTCCAATCCCAGCAGCGCGCTTAGACAGTACCAACCACAAGAACAGCCGCCCCCAAAGAAGAGAAGTCAGAGGAAGTGCCCACTGTGTCTCCTCCGGCCAGAATGTGGGGGCAGGGAACAATTTCTGGGGGAAGATGAGCGTCCCTGTGCTAGGGAGGGGGAGCTGGTTAGCTCAGGCCCCATCGCTCGCTCAATGGTGGAGGACGAAGGTCAGCGTGGAGTCCCCTCTCCCTCCACGTCCTCCCTTTACGTGCCGCTGGAGCCCAGTCGGTGTTGGGGGGATTATTCCTCAAAGTCCCCCCAAATTGGCTTTGTTTTAAATCGAGTTGGGTCCAATTTCAGCAGGGCCGGGAGCAGAGAGAAGGCAGAAGTCTACGTGCAACACTTTCCCTTCCTCCCCGGGAGACCCTTCCTTGTACCAGGGGGACGGAACCAGGAGAGGACCCGATAGGAAACCACTGCAGCCCACTATCGGGAGCCCCAGGCTGAACCCTCAACCGTGAGGCCCCAATACAGACGCTGCCTGAATGGTGCTGAATCACACCTCTCTTTATTATACCTGTCTCTCTGGGATCGAGGGCACTACACAAGCAGTAACAAACACAGCACAGAAGCCGTCTCTCCAAATAGTGCCTTTCCAACAGACTCCCAATAACCCCTCTCTCCAGCAATCCACCTTCCACTAGCAATCAACAACCTTTCCTCCCAGAACTTCTCCAGCAACCCACTCCAGCAACAACCCAGCCAGTCTTTCCCCAGCAACTCTTCCCGAGCAACAACAACTTGGGCGAGAGGTGGAGGCTCTTAAAGCCACACAGGGCCTGAGCCACGAGGCGTCTCATACAGCTCTCACCTGGGCCGGCCACAAGCCGGGCGTGCTGGTGCATGTGCTCTGGCGTGGCGCAGCCCTAGAATGTTACCACCTGCAGCCACTTCTGGCACTCTGCCAGGCGCCATCTAGAGGCGGGGTCTTTCCAGCTGGGCTAGGCCCCCGACAGCCCACCACCTTCTTTCCACTTCTCCTTCCAACTGAGTTAGTACCAATTTCCTCCAAGTCTGAAATCCCTGTACAACTACTCTCCTTGAAAATGGCGTGTCAGTGTGTTTGCGCCATGGGAAAAATCCGGACTCTTAGCATTTGGAGGTTAGGCAGATGGGAAAATGACAGGGGCCTGGACAGGCACAGGGGAGATGGGTCCGTCGCCTGGCCCCTGAACTGAGGGACAGGGAGAGTGGGTGCCCACCCCGCCCTCCTGCTGAGGCTCTCCAAGTCTGGGCCCTGGAGCCTGGCGGCCGTAGGCGCCTTTCAGAGGGATGAATTGAACATTCGGCATGCCATCCCAGGTGCCCGCTGAACCCAGCGTCACAGTTCTATTTCAAGCCTGCCTGTCCCATCGTCCCACCATTAGATTTTATTCTTGTGACGTGCTGGAGACCTGCAAGCTTTGGAAACCATCAGAATGCCTTTTATCCACCCCGCGCCTCTCCCGGCCAGATTGCTGACTTGTAGTCCTGACACCGCTGCCTCGGGGAAAGGCCTTCCCTGGGTTGGGAGATGGTTAGGGCCTTGGGTTAATGCGAGGCTCGACCTCCCCTTGAGTTTCCAAGACCAGCGCCAACAGCCCCCCGTGGACACCTGTCCTCCAGGAACCAGCCCGAGCCTGAATTGCATCTCACTCGGGCCACTTAAAAGCCTCCCGAGATAACTGGGGTTGGAATGTATCCTTAATCCTGGGCTACAAATAAAGCACACCATGCCTCGGCTCCAGAGGAATCCACTTCACCGAGGCCTCGGATTTCCAACAGTTGCATCAGCCGTAAGCACAGGGAGCAGCGCTGGCGGCGGGAGGGCTCCACAGGACAGCACTGCCTGCTTCTAAATGTGTGTGTGTATGTGTGTGTGTACGCACACACATTTGTGAGATGCTGGGGATTGAACCCAGGGCCTCGTGCATGCTAGGGAAGAACTCTACCCCCGAGCTACAGCCCCAGCCCACTTTTTCTAAATTTCTAAAACCAAATTAGCTTGCCTTTGGCAAAAATCATGAAGCATAAATATGCCCAATGTCCAGGTCACGGGAAGGGGAGTTTGGGGTGCTCTCTCTTTTTTTTTTTTTTTGGTACTGGGGATTGAACTCAGAGGCATTCTACCTCCGAGCTACACCCCCAGCCCTATTTTTTATTCTTTTATTTTGAAACCAAGTCTCACTAAGTTGCGGAGTGCCTCACTAGGTAGCTGAGGCTGGCCTTGAACCCGGATCCTCCAGTCTCAACCTCCCGAATGCTGGGATTACAAGCGTGCGCCACGACGCCCGGCTTGGGGTGCTCTCTTGACTCCAAGTGGGGGGTCTCTTCCACTGAGAGGTCAGCAGACAGCGTCCTGAGACGTTGTAAGTGTTGCCTGTGCAGACCCTCCCCCGAGAGCCCTCAGGTTAGCCACCTTAAATTGCTCCTTCTCGTGCCCTCCTCAACTTAACCTGATGAAGATTCCCTTCAGTCACATCTTAAACATGTACGAAAATCGACCCAGCACAGCAGAGCATACCTGTAATCCCAGGACTTTGAAGGCTGAGATAGGAGGACGACAGGTTCAAGGCCAGCCTCAATAACTTAGAAAGACCCTCAGCAACTTAGAGAGACCCTGTTTCAAAATTAAAA
>PVLC010017850.1:0-12500 GCA_004027655.1 Graphiurus murinus
CCACGTGCTATGTGCATGTATGTTTCTGTCACTATAAACCTCATTATGATGTTTAATTATAATGCACTGATAAAAATAAATAAGAAGAAAGGCATCTTTCTTGGGCTTCAGTTAAAAATGTCCACTTCATTTTATTGATTGACTTTTAATATTGAGTTTAGTAATCTGAGGTTAATGAAATTAAAATAATGTGTTAATAGATGTTTTAGACTTGTTACTTGCTAAATCTATATTATCTAATTGAATTATACAATTTTTTAAACTTTACTGATTTTATTTATAGCTAATAAGAACAACAGTTGTGAAATCTGCATACATATCATGCTACAAAATAGAATGTTCTTTATTACAAAATAGAATGATCTTTTCAAATGATGCCTTATGTTGACATTAAATTTACCAGGAAGTTTACCTGCATGCTCTTAATTCAGTATTTTATAGTTAATGGCCTTGCCCAACCCAGATCAGAAAAAATCCTTACATTCATCTTGGGATCTCTTTTGGGGTACATATATGGATAACAGCTATAAACCACATTAATATTCCACTTGGACTTGACTTCGAGATTCGGTTATTATCTGGTAAGATCTGAACCCAAAGCCAGAAACTCCAGAGAGGTGAATATGATAAATGCTTTCCATTCACAGGACAGGGTTACAATGACCTAGCTTCCTCTGGGCTAGGCCACTCTTATATTTCTGGTGCTTGGCAAAGGCCTAAATGATTGCTGATTGTGTGTGGTTTGAACAGATGAGAACTTTGTATCATGCCTCTCTGGCTATATCATAAAGAATGAGTTGTATAGGAATCTGATTCATAAAGACACCTAAGTGTGCATCACCCCCATGTATGATATGATATCAGAGTAGACTAGATGAAGATGGTAGAGATGTATTTGAAATGTAAAGTCTATAGGACTTGGTGATGGAGTTGGTGTGGTGCTTGATGTGGAGGAAAGTGTCAAAAATATCTTAAAGGGCAGACCTGGTTATCCAGTATACTTTGGTTCTATAGCTAGGTCCTACAATTCCTCCTTTAGTCTGTCCTATACCTGCTGTCATATACTGTTTACCTCTAGGTAAACAGTGTGTGTGTGTGTGTGTGTGTGTGTGTGTGTGTGTGTGTGTGCATTAAGATGGACTTCAGCCTCTCCTAACTCTCAGTTCAGGGGCATCCTGGATATTAAGTTTCTGAGAAGTTGAATTAACTGTCAGAAATCTCAATTTCATCCTCAGCTCATTTGCCATCTTGCTCATTGTACTCTAAGCCCTTCTCTCAGTAACTGTCTGTTCTTTCTATATCCTTATTTCAAAATGTCATGGTTGCCTAGTTTCTCAGCATAGATTGCTAGGGGTTGACTAACTAGAGTCAGGTAGACAAAGAAATAAAAAGTAACTTTGGAAAGACTGTCACTGAGGAAGGATGCAGATCTCAAAAAGTAGTCAGAAGAATGAATAGGTGGAGTCACTTAGTGATATTCAGGATAAGAGCTTGGTAAGTACCCTGTATCTAATCAGCCCCTGAGGTATGACTGAATTAGAGAATATAGCCTTTGATGTCCATAATCACAGTTTGAGTCTTCACAAAATGATTCAATTGTATTCATTATTTTGCATGAGAAGACAGGTAAGTGTGTAGTACTTACTAGAAAGATTTTCTTCAAAAATGGCTAAGATATTTTAAAGTTCATTCTTAAGGGATGCGACTTAGTTATAATGGAAATTAACTTCTATAAAATATCTCATTTTCCAACATGTCAGATAAATGAGATATTATGCACATAATCCTAGCATAAAAGGAATTCTCTGTTCCTCAATTATGTAAGTAAAGGGAAATATTGATTTGGGTACTTTCTATTTCTGTTGAAAAGCAGGTCAACTAGATAGCCTTTCAAGGATCTTACAGTTCCTTTAAGAGTTTCTGCAACACATTATTTGCGCCTAAGATCTTTGGTGAGGATTAAATGATTGTTTCACAGAGTGCCTGGCACATAGTAATCTTTTGACATTCTTATTACTGCGATTATATCTATTTTTCTTCCCTTAACTTTTCTATGTATTAGTTGGGTTTTCATTATGTAACTTCATTACATAGTCTTAATTCATTTGTGCATCAAGTACTAAATCATTAAATCAAACACTTTTTGTAAGTATACTTAGAGTTACCATAAATGGTCACAGTAGAAATAAAGGAGAACAGATGCTGCAGCTGTACTGTGTTTTGGAACTATAAGTGGTACATTATAGTAAAATAAAAGTCTTCCCACAGCCAGGCATGGTGACACACACTTACAATCCCAGTACTTGGGAGGATGAGACAGGAGGATCGAGGTTTTGAAGCCAGCTTCAGCAACTTAGTGAGGCCCTCCATAGCTTAGTGAGATGTGTTTCCAAATAAAAAGTAAATAGGGCTGTGTGGTATAACGTCCCAGGGTCCCATTCCTAATATCACACACACACACACACACACACACACACACACACACACACACACGTCTTCCCTAAAAATTTTAAAATTAAGGAAATGGATTTAGAAAGATAAACTGTAAAAATTTATCTTCCAAAAGAAAGATGGGTCATAGAAAGAGCTGTATTAAAATTATTAACTTATTTTTTGAAAAAAAGATTACATACTAAAAGGATGTATTGATCAAAACTAATTGGTGAACAACAAAAACAAAAAAGTGCTAAGAAGTTAAGACAGAGGATAATTTATATAAGGAGTTGATTTTGGGGGGAGGGGGATTGAATTCTGGGCCTTGTGCCTGCTAAACACATATTCTACTGTTGAACTTCTTCTTAAGCCCCTAAATTGTATAAAGAATTGGTTATAAAGATGTCTAAATGGCTGGAAGAACAAAGGGGAAAAGGTAGCAGATACTGGACATGATTGACATGATACTGTAAATGATTGACAGGTAGCTGCTACTTGCTACTTGTATTTGCTGATTTGACCCTTGAACCATCATGGGATACTGATCAATATGGACCTGAAATACCAACAACAGTCCCCTACTGAAGAAGCTGTGAGTGCAGAAGAGAGGCTCCTGCCATCTGGAATGCTTGTGGGCCCTCTGCTGCATCAGTCAGCAAAGGCCTCAGTCCTTGGAACTGGAAGCTGGACATTTTCTTTCTTTCTGCTCTGTCCTCCTAGCAACAACCCTTCTAGTACTGACGGAACTTAATAGAATGCCAATGAGCAGAAAAGCTGAAAATGTAGTCTGTAGGCTCCATTTCCAGATTGGTATACATGGGAGGCTCTTAGACTCTGCCTCATACCTACACTTCTACTTTCCACTATTTCTCACTACCAGAGTAGTCACTCTGCTCCTGTCTCATGTGATTCTACTATTCTTTGTACAAATGAAGCTCTCGTTCTTGGTCACAGTTCTGATGTCCAGAAGATGTTAATTCCTCTTTGGGTTCAGACGTAACCCACCTGGATACTCAGCAACTCAAAAACTAAAACGCAAGTTAACAACCACTAACTGTCTTTATATAAATCAATAGAAGGAAAGAAAATTGGTTATCACATACAAATCTCTATTTAATAAGCAAGAAATGAAATATGATTGCATCTATAGTTCTCTTTCCTGTAACTAGTTGTGAGGTCATAGGTGATAGTTACAACTTCGTCTCTTTGCTCTCAGCTCATGTATTTGGGATTCTTTAACTAGTGAGGCCATCTGAACCTTCATCACTAAAAGGCCTATGTCCTGATGGGTTCTGTCTTGATTGAGTTGCTGTAGACATTCAATACTAACATAATTGGATCTGGTCATATAAAGAAATGCCCATGAAATTTTCTGAGGGTCAGCATATGGAGAAGTCTATTTTTCCTTTCATAGAGTGCTCTTCTTTTTGCCTATTGAGATCACTGTGTGAGGTTCCCAAATTGTCTAATAATATTCTCAGGTCCTAATTTAGCAGTATTTTTCTTGTGATCCACAATGTAAGCATTCCTCTACGTGAACAGAGAAAGCAAATGTATTTTGTCGATAATTTAGTGTAGTAGAGTATGCTATCTTCTTCCTCTTGCTTCCCCTAACCATCTTTCCTCTCTATAGAAAAACCAGCATCAGTACTGGTACCTGACTCAGTACTTATCCTGTAGGAACCCCAAATCCACAGGGTGCTGTCACTCAATGTATCTTGTGATGTAGGGTTAAGAGGCCATCCAGCAATCCATCAGGCTAAGAGTTAATGAGGATTCTTGTGAGATGAGCAGTAGTTTCCTTGAGAGTTAGTTCACCAGCCTGCTTCCTTTGCTCTAGATGGATTTCTTAATCCAAGGCAATGTTGTGAGGGGAATCCTGACAGTGCATGTAATACTCTATAAGTTCATGGATGCTGATATTGCCTGACCATTGTGTGCAGGTCTAGAAGTAGGCAGTTTCCTCTCAAAACAGAGGGTTGCCTGGAGAGAGGGCTCCTGGTGTTGTATGGTTCCATGAGCAAAGTTAGCCCAGAAGTGGTGGTAGAAGAAGGTTGGGTTTATTCTCAGGACATTTATACAGCCAAATCTTTGTGTACATAAAGCTGAGAGCTGGGCCTCCTGGAAACATCAGAGACTTACTGCATAACCTTGACTTAGCTAGAGTCTTGTTTTGAAATCCTCTATCTCTGAGCTAATCTTTAATACTATCATCTCAACTCTCTATTCAGGTTGGGGTTATTCCTTTTTCCAATAGTCATAAATTATTAGTATATATTGGATGCCAATATTTTTACTGTTCTGCATGCTAATTCATTTATTCATTTAATCAGGATTTATTATGTGCCTACTGTGTTTTAGGCATGATGCTAAGCTATAGAAATATACAGGTGAGGAAGTCATAACTGCTTTGGGATGCTGGCAGTCTATTGGGGAAGTCAGACAATTAAACAAGGAAAAGTAATACTAATAATGCTACAAATAGATAAATGCTATGATGGAGATGTACTGTTAGCTGTGGGAGAAGCACCTAACTTCTATCCTGGGGGAAGACTATCTGCAAAGGAATATTTAAGATCATTCCTGAATAACATACTCAGAGAAGTCATTGTGAAATTAATCTTATTTCGAAAGCAGTTCTAAGCATAGAATAAGTGTTCTTTCTCACAGTATAAAGTTTAGTCATTTTGTGGATTCCATTATTCAATAAACAGATATGCTTGGTCACACTAATTCTTATCTTCCTTTTCATAAAAAATATTTCAACTGAATAAGTAAAATTATGATATTCTATCTATAGCCATTTAAATTTTCCATGTCTCTGCTAGTTGATTTCATGAAAACACACATGACTTTCTTCCAAAGTAAATTTTACTTGGTCATTCAAACCAGAAAATCATAGTTTCTCTAACTCATTCATGAATGTAATTTATAGAGTTAGTGCACAGCCTAGTGTGTGGGTGACTTAATGTGATAGCTGAGAACATGAACTCTGGAGTCAGAACATCTAGACTCTAATTCCAACTCAAATCCTTGCCCATTGTGTGACCTTCCACAACTTACCTAAACTCCATGCCTCAATCACCTCACCTATAAAGTGTTGATAATAATACTGCCTCTACTGTGGGACAGCTCTAAGAAGAGGGTTAAGAAGTCAGTCAGTGTATTTTGGGGCCAGTTTCAGCTACCTAGTGAGGCCCTCTGCAACTTAGTGAGAACCTGTTTTAAAATAAATAATGAAAAAATAGGGCTGGGGATGTAGTTTGGAGGTAGAATCCCCCTGGGTTTGATCTCCAGTACTGAAAGAAGAAGAAGAGGAGGAAGTCAGTGTATGTTAGGTGCTTAAATCAGTGCTTGATCCATCATGAGTAATATATAATGCAGTAATGAACAAGGCTACTTTACTTCCAGAACACATCTATTAAGAATATAATCAAGCCGGGTATGGTGGCACATCTAGTATTTGGGAGGCTAAGACAGGAGGATCGTGGGTTCAAGAACAGCCTCAGCAATTTAGTGAGGCCCTCCGCAACTTAGTGGGACCCTGTTTCAAAATAAAATAGGGCTGGGGGTGTAGCTCAGAGGTAGCCCTCAGATTCAATTGCCATTTCCACACCAGCACTTGCATTTGCATGTTGCATGTGAGCTGCCTCTCTCTCTCTCTCTCTCTCTCTCTCTCTCTTTCTCTCTCTCTCTCTCTTCCCTCTCTTCTCTCTCTTCAGAAAGCAATAAAAATTACGAATATATTTAATTTATTCATTTTTTTATCTGGAATATAAATGGCAGCCACACACATGATACAGTAGATACCCCTACTGGAACCTGGAACTATTGAATTCTATTTCTACCTTTGTGAAATCTAGCTTAACAATTTTGATGTTCAAGTGTAAAGCCTGCTTTATCTTTTGGAAAAAGATAGGGCATAGGCAAGGGGAAGTATACCACATTCTGTGATTCAGTGATTCAGTGAAACGAGAAATCAGAAGTGCTTGCTTTTGTAAGACATTTTATTTTTATTTATTTATTTACTTTTTTTTGCTATTTTCCAGTGGTTGTGCTAAAAGGCAATTATTATCTTCCCAGGTGTTATCACCAGTTATGGATTATATCTAGATGGCATATTAATTCAGAATTCCTCAGAACTCAGCTGTCATGCCTATGGATTTGCTCCTGGGAGCCTACATTCCTTCAGAGTCCAAGCATGCACTGCCAAAGGTTGTGCTCTGGGTCCACTGGTGAGTATGCAAATTTGCATCCTGGGAGGTATTAACTGTCAGTTGACACTGAATATCAAGGAGGAAGTAAGTGGTGGTGGCTTACTGCTCAGCGAGTTTTCAAGCACCATGGAAGATTTTTCTTTTAATAAAAGTTCATTGAAGAGTTACTAAGATTTTATAATCAACATAAATTTCAAGACTGTACATCGGTCTAGGGAAGGATAGAGGATGCACTTTACTGAAAGAAAGATAAGTTGTCTGGTTTAGCAGATATTCATACAAACTTACCTAACTTACTGGCATGTGTAAGATAGTCGTTATTCTTCCTAATAGTAGCTCAACAACCAAGTTGATGATTAAAAGGTGAAGGCTGAAAACCCTTAACTGCTTCAGTATGGCAACACTGAATAGGTATGCTAATCGATTTAAAGGTTGAGTTTACCTCATTTCTTACAAAAAATATTTTTATTTCATTAATGTGATATAGTTTAATAAGAACAATATTTAAATGACATGAATATCAGCTTTTGATATATACACTTTGGAAATCTACAGTCTACATCTGTTACTTCATTAGCAGTTAAGAACTTGACAAAATCATGATTTTTGTTTCTACCAAATTTTAAAATCCAATTACTAGTGCATACTTGTCATAGACTAACATGACATTCTTTCATTTCGAAACATCCCATTATACTTTTGTGCATTTTTCTTGATTAATTAAATTTAGCTTCTTTTAAGAAAAATACTCATTAGTTTTAGATACTTTTTGGCAATGTTTGCTAATTCCCTATCATCTTAATGCACTTTGTCTTCATTGAGGAGTGTATTATATAAATATTATCTTGAAAAACAGCTCTCTGGTTTAATTTTTGCTTCCCTCTTTTTAATCACGCCTACCATTTCATTTCAGAGTGGCTGCTTTCCAAGCAGCTAACATCACCGGTTGGTAGAGCTGAGCAGTGTAGTCTTTATTGCCATTAAGCACTTTATAGCTCAGACCCTCTGATGGATACTCACCCTTAAAAGCAGGAATGGCAATACACTAGCTTTTCTTCTTCATTCAGAAAAAGAACACTTTGTATGAGCTTGAAACTTACACTTTTACAAAATATACATTACAAATTGTGATTCTGGCTACAAAATTGGTTCCACATCATCTCCTGATGTTCTGGCAGCTTTAAGCAGGGGGGACGCAGTTATTGATCTGCATCCTGTGCAAATAGTAGGCAACCGTCACCTTCAGAAATCAAATGGTACAGGGCCCTGATGGGAAAGGGGAAAAACAGAATTAGATTGTAAAACCTACTCTGCCTCATCCATTCTAGACTCAATCCTGACTTATAGCACAGACTGGTTTTCTCCTCTTGGTACTTTTCTTTATCCTGTACTCAGTATGCAAACAGTTTTCTCAATGATCCATCTGTAGTCACTGGGATTGAAAAACAATGTCTTCATTTAGAACAAGTCAACTATATGCTGCCAAGAAGTTAAAATTCATGGTCTTTGATTGATTTTTGAAATAATTTTGTACCAAATACAATACATATTATGCCCTTATGAAACTGCGTATCTCAGTATTCTGGACAGTCCTGGATCGCTAATGTAATCATGGATGATATTAAACATCTATTTCCTTTTTGTTGATGATTCATTTTAATGTGTCCTTAGTGATTAAAGAAATCTATAAAGCAATCTTAAGAGCCAGACTTTCCTATCATTAAATTATAATGTTATATTTTTTTTAAAAAATCAGTCACATGTAGCAATGGGGTATATATATCTCAGGTGTGTGTGTGTGTGTGTGTGTGTGTGTGTGTGACAGGGGGAATACTGAGGATTGAACTCAAGGGCATTCTACCTCTCTGAGCTACACCGTCCAGCCCTATTTTATTTTGAAACAGTCTTACTAAGTTGTGGGGGATCTCCCTAAATTGGTGAGGCTGAGCCGAGCATGCTGGCACATGCTTGTAATCCCAGTACTTGGGAGGCTGAGACAGGAGGACTGGGTTTGCGGCCAGCCTCAGCTACTTAGTGAGGCCCTCCGAAACTTAGTGGGACCCTGTTTCAAAATAAAGAATTTTAAAAATAGGACTGGGGGCGTAGCCCGGTAGTAGAATGCTCCTTGGTTCAATCCCTACTACCACAAAAAAAAAAAAAAAAAAAATTGCTGAGGCTGGCCATGAACCTATGATCCTCCTATCTCAGCCTCCCAAGTACTAGAATTACAGGCATGTACCACCATGCTCAGTTTATGCATATCTCTTAAAGATATTCTTTATTTAAAGCCCAATGTTACATGAGACATTTCATTGATGCAAAAATTTGTTATTTCTATTGCTAAATTGTTTGCTAATAGAAATTAAAGAATAAATTTTCAAAAGAGTCTAAGTTTTGCTCACCTAACAGTATGTCTCAATAATAATTTTGGTTTTTAAGAAAGAGGAGTCTGTTTATTTTACAACTTCTACATATTTAATGGCATTGTTTTCCATCCATTCACAGAAATACTAGCTAATATTTCACAATGTATTCTATGACAAATATGCTTCATAGTCTCAAGTGTGTTATGGTTTACCCTTAAAATTAGCAAATTGGTTAAATAATTTAAAAATTAGTAAGAAATGACAAGTTGGTAAAATAGAGTAATTTTAAAGATGAAAGTATATACACAATTCCTACTTTCTTACAATTATATTTAATGTTATATTAGCTCAATGGGTTTTGTCTTTCTAGACTGACCAAAGTTTGCTGTTACTGGTGGTTCCAATGGAGTTTCTCTGTACTCATCTGATTCCGCTCTGGTTTCTTCAGTTCTTGTCCATTTAAACAATTTATTTGACTTCTGAAGAAAGTCTAAAGTAAAAATAATTCAGTGTCTTGAGTCCTAATTTGAAGATGCTGCCATGCACTGTGACACCCCCAATTGGGGTTTCACAGATGTTTGAAACAATGAAAAAAAAATAACATAGAATGCAGTAGCAAAGATTTTTTTAAATGTTTCCATGCTTTCAGCTATTAGAAAGTCCACATTTTGTGTTCCTATAATAAAATTCAGTGATATTTTCTATAAGAAAATCAAATTACTTTGCTCCCCCCCCCCAACACACACACACTTAGCCAATGTTAGATAACACTATTGTATTCTAATGCTGAGAATTTTACAGCTGTGTCTGTCCTTGGAACATTTATTGGATAGATTCCCTGGGAGTTACCTTAAGGAGTATAGGCCACTGTCACATGATATGGTTAAAAAGCAGTCTTAGTTTCTTGTTATGACATGCTTAAACACAGCCAGCACCGCACACCCCCACCCCATACACACACACATATAAACATACTCATCCCCTCACATGCATTTTTTTTTGCAAAGAAGCAAATCAATTTGTTATTTAAAACATCTAAATCTTCATCACAATATATGGCAATACATGTATGGTCAAGAAAATGCCATTTGGAAAACTGTCCTAAGCTGACTATTCTCTAGACAACCATTACAAAGAGAAATACTGTCTACTTTAAAAGTGATTGGTGTAAAAAATTAAATGAAATATTATTTTATATAAGACTTCTTCGTATATGGTAAGGGTTTTATTAGGGATAAAATTTTATTAAAATGTTTCTATGTTTTATTGTGTGTTTGTTCTTAAATACTTTTTCTATGCCAAGGGAACCTCCCTTCTTTGGCAAGTAAACTCCAGGTCAAAGTGAAGCAACTTATCTTCTTGAGTGCCTGTTCCTTAATATTCTTTTTAAGGCAAAGCAGATAAATAAAAAGGTAAAATTTAAAAAGCAAAATCTAGGTCAGAGCAATATAGTACAATTGCCAAATTTAATATACATCTGGAGTGTTTATCCAGATACTTATGGAAAGTAAATAATATATATTTATTTTTAATTAAACAGGTATTTGAATATAATAATATAATTATCTAGATTACCCATAATTATTCAACTTATTGAGGCTCATTATATTTGTAACCCTTGAAAATCATTTTCTATATATAATTTGAGCTATGAATGTAGATGTAATGACACAAAGTACATTATTGTGAAACACTGAATGATCAATGGGTGTTTTTCCAGTCTAGTTTCTTTATCATTTTTTGACATAGCTATAAGACAAAAAAATAAAAAAATGAGTGAGAATTATAGATCCAAAGAACCCCATAGCCTTTCTCTGGTGAAAATAAACATCCTGTGACCTATACTTATTAAAAATTAACACTGTCTTTTTCACATTTATTTTCATAATTGGGAAAGTGTATTCACCTTAACAAATAAAGCCTTCATAATTGAGAATATTTGCCTGCCTAAGGATTTCCTGTTTGATCACCTTCTAGTGAGGCACGAGCCTACCTGTACTTTAAGAGTAAGGTCAAGACTGATCAACATATTCAGTAAACTGTAAAAGGACAAATATTTATAAATGATGCTTATGAGTTTGAGGTGATTCATTTACCAAGATTGAGCCAGCAATTAAAAGATAATAAAAAATTTTGAATTCTTTCTACTCTCTTGCCAACTTCATCTCCCTTTGGTAACAGCCAATCTTTCTGCCCCTGTGCAGTTTAGAATTGCTTTGTATTTAAGTGTCCTCTTGGAACAATCCATCATTTGCAATTTTTTGGATAGGCTACTTAACACTGCTCTTTTGTGGTTACTCTTTAGAGATGGAGTCACTCAGATGCATTTGCTTAATGTCAGCATGATGCCGTCTTTACATATCTGATAGCAACACAGCTCGCAGTGTGTGTGTGTGTGTATGTGTGTGTGTGTGTGTGTGTGTGTGTGTGTGTGTGTGTGTGTGTGTGTAGATGCTTGGCATGGCTTTTTGACAAAAGCCTATTACTTTCATCAGAAACTTATAAAAACAAATCATGTGCATTTCTTCTCTTTTGCAATCACATAGAAATTATTTTTAAGCAGCCCTAAAAATAGTTTATGGTTATGCACTCACTGCCGTGGGCACAAACACAGTGTGAGCTGATCCCTGTATTCTGGAAATCACAAACAACTGCCTTGGTCAGGCACTCACATTCTAAGCTCTAACAGCAGGAGGAAGAAAACATGAGGTACGCTTTGATCTTGCTGACAAAATGAGGTATTCAGACAAGATGCTACTGTCAAAATAGTTTACTTCACAGCCAAAAGAGATTCTTTGAAGAAATATGCTCAAAGCGAAGCATGTACTTATTTTATTTGCAAACAAAAATAAATCTTTTTATACTCACAGGTAGAAAATCGAACTCTAGAAGCTCCTCCTGAAGGAACGGTAAATGTGTTTGTCAAAACAGAGGGATCCCGGAAAGCCCACGTGTGGTGGGAAGCACCTTTGCACCCTAATGGAAACTTAACATACTCAGTCCTGTTTACTGGAATTTTTTTTGCAGATCAAGGTAATTTTAGCATGACTTTTAAACTTTAAATAACATTCTAAAACAATTCGTGTTTGTTTGAAGTTTCTATTTTAGCCACAGATTTTTGTTTCCTTACTTTTCCTAAAATATTTTACACTGATGAGCCAGGGCAGTAGTTCCCAGTGTGTGGTTCCCAGAACAGCAGTGGTAGCCCCAGCTGATAAACTGCTGGAAATGTGGATTTCCAGTTCCTACCCACTGAATCAGAAACTCTGGAGGCAGGGCACAACAATCTGTGTTCTAACAAACTCTTGGGTAGTTCTGATGCACACTCAAGTGTGTGAATAAGTAATCTGCTGCTCTATAGTCCCCTCTTACTTTCTGTTGTTTCAGTTACCTTTGGTCAACCACAGCCCAAAAATATTAAATGAAAATTCTAGAGAGAATTCATATTTTTATTACATTACTTTATAATAGGATATTGTTATAA
>PVLC010017850.1:17500-33107 GCA_004027655.1 Graphiurus murinus
CTATCCAATTGACAAGAAGGAAAATAGAAAGTAACTTTATGAAAAGAAAAAGAAAACATCCTGAGTTCCTATAGGATATTTGGGGGTTTTTTTGGTTTTTTTTTTTTTTTTTTTTTTTTTTACAAATGCCAGCCCCTTTGCTTCTAGACTTCAGTTCAGATTCCTATTCTTAGTAGACAATACCATGTCTTAGCATACACAGCCTGCTTTTTTCTTAAGCAGTAACCATATATTTTCCTGCACATTATTTAACTCTTTATTATTATTTCTTCTGAATTAATTGGGAAATGATCTTCATTGCTTGATAACCTGACAAATTGTTTTGTGTTAGAGTTTCTAAGGTGAAGCACCAGGGTGTGCTAATTGCTAAGTCCTTTGTGCACTGTTAACTCTTACCTGCTCAAGCCTGGTTTGCAAGCTTAGTTTTCATCTTCAAATGTCTCTTTCTTTTATACCTCTATTTTGTGCTATGGCACAACATAAAGATACTTATTTGATAAAAAGAGTAGACTAGTGAGGAAAAACAGAGGGTGAATAAGAATAAAGATACTTATTTGAGAAAAAGAAAGTAGACTAGTGAAGAAAAAAAGAGGGTGAATAAAAATGATCCTGCTACATCAGCAAAGAAAAATGTTTTTTCATATAATTTAAGCAAATTGATACATTCATATTGGTGAAACAATCATTTTATGAATATTTGAAAATTCTTCTTGAACATAAAGAGGTACAGAATTGAGGATTTAGGTAATTTTTTCCAGAGTGTATACCTCCAACCAGAATGTGTCATTTAAAAGGGATAATGGTCATTAAAAATAAATATATAAGTAAAATTAAAAAATAAAATTGAGGGTGGAGAGAAACGACAGAGAAGGAAAAGGAAGAAAAAGAAAGTTCTGAAATTAGCACCAATCTTATGCTTTCCTTGCTTCTAAAAACCGATAGCCCAAATAAAAATCAAAAAGCTTAATTTGGAGAACTGTTTATAAAAAGACATGTACATTTAAAAAATATAGATACAGCTGGGCGTGGTGGCGCACGCTTGTAATCCCAGCATTTGGGAGGCTGAGATCAGAGGATCCAGGTTCGCGGCCAGCCTCAGCTGCTTAGTGAGGTCCTCCACAACTTAGTGAGACCCGGTTTCAAAATAAAGAATAAAAAATAAGGCTGGGGGTATAGCTCAGAGGTAGAATGCCCCTGGGTTCCATCCCCAGTACCACAAAAAAAAAAAAAAAAAATCTCTCTATATATGTCTACATATAGATATATATCTGGGTGGTTATACGAGATATGGCTTATAATCTGTTTTTTTTCCCTTTTTATGAACTGCATTTTTAAATTTATTCAATAAATACATGTTATTTTTGCAGCTAATTTAAAGTAATAGCTAGTGAGAGCAGATGATTTCAAAGCAGATTAATGTGGAGTAATCACAGTGGTTCTGGCTTAAAGAAAGGGGTGGAGCCCTAAGTCAGGACCCCAGGGTAGGAACACAAAGAGACATAGGAAGGAATCTGCACATTATTTTCAATGTTTATGCAGGAAAAATATTTTCTTTGCTTCTTAGGTTTGGCCTGCATTTCTTCCTCCTGTAGTTGCTAGTGGTTATCAAACCGAACAAACAAAAACAAAAAACAAACAACAACCAAAAAAGAAAACTAAGTAGAAGTGATCAGAGAAGTAAGTGGAACTGTTTATACCAGAAGAACCAAGAGACTATTAGGGAAGTACTAGGAACAGGAGATCCTGAGGTTTTTGGTTTGTTTGTTTATTTGTTTTTGTTCTTGTGTTTGTTTGTTTTGAGGTTACACATTGAGGAGCAAGAAATGAAGTTTGCACTTCAGTAGGAACATCTGAAAGGGGTGGGATCCTCTAAGGCCACATAGGATTTGTCTAGGTGGAAAAGATAGAAGACTATAAATGTAATTTTCTTTATCTCCCATCCTCAGAGCATAAACTTTTCTTCTTTTTATAATTGGAGTCAGTATCTCATTCTGACATCAGTCCCAAGCGTTTGCCCCTTGGCATATATCTCCATCTAGAAACAAAAGGAAATAGAAGAAACTAAGTGGAGCTGCATGTGGTGGTGCAAAACTGTAATCCCAGGACCTGGGAGGCTGAGACAGGAGGATGGTGGGCTCCAGGCCAGACTCAGCAACTTAACCAAACTCTCAGCAACTTAGCCCGACCCTATTTCAAAATAAAAATGAAATAGGCAAGGAGTGTAGCTCAGATGTGAAATGCTCCTAGATTCAATTCCTAGTACCAAAAAATAAAAGAAGCTAAGTGGACAGAGTATTGCTGGGTATAAACTAGATGGAAGCATATTTTAGCTGTCTTAAAATACTACCAGCCAGAATCGGCTTGCTTTGTCCAGGAGTTGCCAGTCACTTAGAAAGAGTCCTTTAGAGTGTCAGTATATTCAAATGCTGTAAATCTCTGCAGAATCTTGCAAAACCTAGAAAATGCAATTCATCTTTCAAGGTTACCTAGAGAAATACAGAGATCTTTGCACACAATCTGATTTTCCAGATGCATTTCCTCCCAGAACACACTGTGTTTTATAAAAATTGCAAAGGTAAAAAAATAATACAGAAGCATTTGTTTTCTTGGAAGGGTAAAGAACGTAATTATACCTAAGAACCCCTTAGACTTCCAAGGAGTCTGCAGGAAGGCAAATTGCTGTTAAGAAAGGGACAGCTTTGTTTTATAGTCCCTGATGTCTGTTTTTTAGTGTGGAGGGAAATGTGGGCTTTCAGAGCTGCACTTGCAAGCCAGGCAGTATATCTGACATGCTGCCCTCTGGGAAAAGCCGCCAGTGGGGGAATTGTTCCCGTGATGCGCTATAGCTTGTAACTTAGAATCCCGTTGGAGAACTTTGTAGTTGCTTGTCAGTCAGTGGGAAGATAAAAGACGCAGCTTCTTTTCAAGCAATTTGAATTCATTTCCCTGTAATGAGTTAGAGGGTCAGGCAGCAGGAGCGAGCTCGCCTGAGATCCTATAAAGTGTGTTTTGTGGGAGGAAGAAAAGAGCGGCGGGATGAGGAAGAATAACTAACGTCTGGCTGGCTGCTACAGCAGCCAAGCAGGTCTTGCTGTGGACTATTTCTTTCTAGGACCACTTAACCCAATTTCAGGGTGCATATTTTTTTAAAAGGAAGGTCAAAGAATGTACAGCTCTATCCTGTTTTTGTTTTTGTTTTTTTTAAATAAAAACCCTGCATGAACACTGTATGAACACTGCAACTGTGAAGAGTATATAGGCAGGTAAGAGTCTGCCTTAGACAAATGCTCATCAAGTGCTGATGGGTTACCATTGTTGAGCTATTTTTTTCACATGATACAAGTATTGATCATACAATTTATTTAGTTATAGTCAATAGCCTTGGACCTCTCTCCCTGAACATTTTATATGTTATTATTGAATCAGTACAAGTGACATTAAGAATGATAACTATAGGAGATTGTTCTTAGCTCAAAGTAAGTATTAACTTGGAAGTCAAATGTCTCATAAAAAAAAATAAAAGGAGCCAGGTGTGTGTGGTGGTGCATGCCCGTTATCTCAGTACTTGGGAGACTAAGACAGAAGTATCACAGGTTCCAGGCCAGCCTCAGCAATTTAGTGAGACTCTGTTTCAAAATAAAAAAATAAAAAGGCCTGGGGTGTAGCTCAGAGGTAAAACACTCTTGCGTTCAATCCCTATTACAAAACAACAACAAAAGTAAATGACACATATTAAACCTTTGAACCTTTGTATAAAGATCCAAAATATGTCTGGAGGTATGAAAACACACAAGTACAAACACATAGGAAATTTAAAAATTATTCAGACTAAAAAATACTGCTTATTGTTGGCAAAAATATGAATGGGCAATAGTAAGATATACGGTATTTTAAACATTTAACTATAGAATATATACTCATTGAATATATTGACACATCCAATTGTATATCATGTCATGGCCAATAGAGCTATAGAAGTGTGTAATTAGTACATGTTCTTCCACAAGAATGGAGCTAAGCATTCATTTATCAAACTTATTTAAGAACTCATCTGTTCTCAACACTCACACGTCAGCTTATTGATTTGTGTCTGATGTGAAATCAACTACTTTCATGACATAATGAATAAGCACATACTCTATGCTGTTGGGTGAAATGCAAATCCTAACCATGGACTTCACTGAGGCAGAGAGGACTTACCCCAGGGAAGCACAAGAGGGTGCAGGACTTCAGTGTTCTCGTGGCCTAGGCTCATGTTTCAGACTCTGCAGTGTGTCTTTGTGGAGAACACTCTGTACTCTATTCCTGAAAAGAGATTGGGGGCGGGGGGGGTGCAATCAGTAAGTCACTTGCAAATTATCCACCTTTGGCTTTGAAAGATTTTGCAAAATTGTAAAAATAACCCCCCTTTTCAAAAAAGAAATAGTGAAAGCATGTAAAAATGCTCAAACCAGCATAACCATGGTGGAGGTTCTCATGAGAAAGGCAGCCAGGAGCAACATTTTTAAGCTATAGTTGTATACCACTGTAGATCTCTCTGGTGGTGGATTTCATTTGCTTTGTCATGGCAAGAGTTCAGTACTTGTTGAATGAATAGCATTATTAGAGTCAGTTTTACATACTTGTAGACTGAAAATGTAACCTCTATACCTAATTATCTGAATTTTGAATAAGGAAGTGCCCAATAGATAAATGTCAGCTATGAATTGATTTTAGTAAGAAATGGAAGAAATAGCATACATAGGGAAATAGAAAAAAAAATGTAGCCACCCAAGGCCAGTCCATCCTCCATCCACTGAAACTCAGGCCTAGAGCCTGAGCATCCCTTCTCCAATTACTGAACTTTTCCTGGGGGGCTCTAAGAATGAACTTGCTTGGATGATGAAGGATCTTGTAATTGAAGGGTGGTTGTGCTAATTTGATAGGTAAAAATGGTAACTTGATTTAATTTGCATTTATTTTAGTCCTATTGAGCACATTTTTATATACTTATTAGTTGCTTATCTGTCTTTCTTAAGCTTACTAGTTTGTCTTTCTTTGTTCATACATACTTTGCCTAGATTTCAGAGGTTTGATAATCTTGATTTCGTGTTTATAACAGCTTGAATATCATAGATAGTAATTAGTAGTCATTACCACTTTAAGTATTTTTTTTTTTTTTTTTTTTTTTTTTTTTTTTTTTTTTTTTTTTTTTTTTTTTTTTTTTTTTTTTTTTTTTTTTTTTTTTTTTTTTTTTTCCCCCTTTAATTTTTTTTTTTTTTTTTTTTTTTTTTTTTTGCAGTACTGGGGATTGAACTCAGGGGCATTCTACCTCCGAGCTATACCCCCAGCCCTATTTTTTATTCTTTTTATTTTGAAACCGAGTCTCACTAAGTTGCGGAGTGCCTCACTAGGTAGCTGAGGCTGGCCGCGAACCCGGATCCTCCGGTCTCAGCCTCCCAAATGCTGGGATTACAAGCGTGCGCCACCACGCCCGGCATTACCACTTTAAGTATTTTATCCAACTTGTCTTTTTATTTGTTTATGAGGGCTAGGAAGTAGTATTTTTGATTCTTGATAATTAAATCTTTGCTTGTTGTGTGTGTGTGCACTCACACACTCATGCACATCCAGTTCTGGGGAGTGAAGTCAGGGTTATTCTACCTTTACGTTACACCACAGCCCTATTTATTTTGAAACATGGTCTCCCTAAGTTCCATGCACTGGCTTCGAACCTATGATCATCCTATCTCAGCTTCCCAGTTACTGGGATTACAGGCATACACCACTGCTCCAGGCTGCTTACTTATTTTGTGCAATTTTTTTTTAATTTATTTTTTTATTTTGCAGTACTGAGGATCAAACTCAGGGACATTCTACCTCTGAGCTATACCCCCAGCCCTATTTTTTATTCTTTATTTTGAAACAGGGTCTCACTAAGTTGTGGAGGGCCTCACTAAGCAACTGAGACTGGCCGCGAACCCGGATCTTCTAGTCTCAGCCTCCCAAGTACTGGGATTACAAGCGTGCAGCACCACACTCGGTTTTTACAAAGTATTTTCTCCCGAACTGAAACATGATTATTTCTGTATTTTTCAAAATATATTAGATATTTAAATTTATATGTATGATAGTACCTATTTCTGAGCTATTTATTCCTTCTCTTTATATCTGTTTCTCTGAATCATCATTATGCTAAAAGTCTTTGTCCTTTCAACATCTAAAATATTTTTTAAAATACCTTTGTATCTTTAGGCAAAATTACTGTCTTCCCCTTTAGCCTTCTGAAGAGAGAAAACACAGAGGTCTTTACACTTAAAAAATAAAAATCTAGTCCATTCACTTATGTGCACTTAGCTATGTGTAACACATTAACACACAGGTTGGTTGAATACTTTTACTTTGGATAAAAATAGCTCTAATTAAAGTTCTGTATCATGAATGCATCCCATGAAATTGCTTTTATTAAGTCACAACCAAACAATTTGACTATTTCCAGTAATTTATTTGAAATCATTAAAATTCATATCAGAAATATATAAAAAGTATGAAAGGTATAAATATTCATACCAGCCAGGTATGGTGGTGCATGACTATAATCCCAAAACTTGGGAGGCTGAGATAGGAGGATTGCAGGTTTGAGACCAGCCTCAGCAATAGTGAGACTCAGCAACCTAGTGAGACCTGTTTCAAAGTAAAAAATAAGACAGGGCTGGGATGTAGCTCAGATGTAGAATACCCCTTTCAAACCCAGTACCAAAAAGAAAAAAAATAATAATATCAAATTTTATCCATTAAGAAACCCAGAAATTATCCTTGACATTTTTTTAAAAGAATATACACACAATGGAATTCTGCTCAGCAATGAAGAACAAAATTATATCGTTTTCGGGAAAATAGATGGACCTGGAGAACATTATGTTAAGTGAGTTTAGCCAGTCACAGAAAGTGAAGGGTCATGTTTTTTTCTCTTGTGCAGAAGCTAAGGAATAATCCGGATACAAGAGGGACTTTAAATAATAGACAATAAATCCCAGTGGAGTGATGGAGATGGTCTAGAGGAGGGTGGTGGTGGTGGTGATGGGATTAATGAGGGAAACACTTCCATTGGCATTCTGTATACATGTGAAAATACCTATGCAAATGTCAAGGTCATGTGTGGGGATGGGGGGGGGATGGGGAGGAAGCAGAGGGAAAGCTCACCAAGTACTGTGTGCATGTATGTCCCTACTACTCTGAACTACGTTATGATGTGAGACTAAAATGCACCAATAAAAGTATATTTTTTTAAAAAAGAAGTAGTCATCAAATGGACCCAAGATCTAGGTATAAGACGGAAAACTGCAACTGTTAGAAGAAAATATATGGAAAACAGTTAACATATAGACATAGGCAATAACTTCCTGAATAGGACTCCAATAGATCAGGAAATGATAGCAAGAATCAACAAATGGCCAGATGAACACCTGTAATCCTAATGCTTGGGAGGCTGAGACAGGAGGATCACAGGTTTGAAGTCATTCTCAGCAACCTAGTGAGGGCAACTTAGCAAGACCCTGTTTACAAATAAAAAATAAGATAGGGTTGGGGATGTAGCTCAGAGATAGAATGCCCCTGGGTTCAGTTCCCAGCACTACACACACACACACACACACACACACACACACACACATACACCATATGGATTGAATCAAATTTTAAAAAGCTTCTGCACATCAAAGAAAACAACAGAGTGAAGACAGAGCGTACAATATGGGAGCAAATCTTTGCAAGCTATTGTCCCAACAGAGGATTAATACCCAGAATATGTATAGAACTAAAAAATCTCAAACCAGTCTTAAATAGATAAACAAATAACCCAATCAATAAATGGGTAGATAAACTAAACAGATAATTCTCTCAAAACTACTGTGTTTCCAACTCACTCCAGCCTCTAGTCAGAATGGCAGTCATCAAGAATACAAATAAGAGTAAATGCTAGTAAGGATGCGGTGTTGTTGGAAATGGAAATTAGTACAACCACTATGGAAATCAGTATGGAATTTCCTCAAAAAAATAAAAGTAGAACTATGATATGATAGAACTCTTCCACTCCTAAGTATTTATCCAAAAGAATTAAAGTCAGTGTGCTATAGGGATGTATGCATAATCATGTTTATTGCAGTACAATTCACAATAGCCAGGTTATGGAATCAGTCTAGATATCTACTAACATGAATGGATAAAAAAATATGGTATGTACATACAATAGAGTTTTGTTGAGCCATAAAGGACAAAATTATGTCATTTGCCAGGAAATACATGGAGCTGGAAAGCATCATATTAAGCAAAGTAAGTCAAACTTAGAAAGATAAGTATCCTATGTTTTCTCTTGTATGTGGAAACTAGTGGGAAAAATAAAAAGGGCATCATGAAATAGACTGGAGACCAGTAAGGGAGAAGGGGGTGGGGGGAAGAGAAGAAGGAAGTACTAGGAGTGAAAAGGATCAAATTATCAAATTATATTGTGTGCACATACCAGTATGCCACAATGAAGCCCACCATTATATATAACTAATATGCACCAATAAAAAAGGAAATAATCAGGTGGATACACAAAATATTTGTGAAATTATCTTCTTGACATCCCTAAATCAAAATCATGGGGGGTAGTGCTACTAAATGTCCAACTGTATGGATTTAGTACATTATGGTGAATAATAAAAAGATTACACAGATGTACATTTATTGATACAGGAATATTTGCATTATTATAGTTTCAAAATGGTGAGCATTATAAAATTCTATAATTGCAAAATATGGTAATAGATTATAAATATAGATCTGTAAGCAAATGTGAAGGGTTAATAATCAAAATGTAACAAATATTAATAAGGTAACACTACTTATCTTGAGATTTTAGATAGTTTAGTTTTCTCTTCATATTTTCTAATATATTCTTAAAATTTCCAGTGAACAAAGGCTTCTTTTATAATTAGACAAGGAAGGTATGTATGGAGCTAAAAACAAAAAAGTAGGGGTAGTTTGTAGTATGTTTCATTTTATAGTACAATCAGTGGAAGATTTCAAGAAAGAGATTTTAAAAACTCAAAACTCTCATGAGAACTTGGAGACAAAAGACTAGAACTTATTATGCAAAGCATCTTAAAATTCTTAGGTTTTAGCTTCTTTGAGAAGCCCAACCAGTTGTAATCATTGCTTATTATCATCTTGTTGCTACTCGAGTCCCTTAAACTTAAAGTGGTTCACTTTCAGTTTTCTCCAATAATTTATTCCTTTATGATAATAGAGTTTCTTATCATCTTTTTGAAAAGATTTGTATCCTGTTTCCTGTTTAATGATTTACTCTGCATGGCGTATGTGCAAGTTATCACACTAGAAAAATTATTATGCTATAATAATTATGGTACCATCAAACTGAATTAAATTATGTTTCATTGTAAATAGTAAAACATATTAATTTTTTTAAAAGCCTTTTTATGCCAGTGAGGATAAAGTTACCTTCATATACTTTCATTAACACCATGACAGTACAAGCCACATTGACAGTACTGATAACAAATCAACTCACTCCCTTCCAAGGACCAGTTCTGAATTCAGCTTTTTAGGACTGTGAATTAGACACAAGATACTGAGCAGAATCTGTGTATTCTATGAATAAATGTTTCACTTCCACTTTGTGTAAATACATGGAAGAAGATCTTGGAAAAATGAGGATTCCTTTCATTGGCTTAATGCACTTTAAATATGCATTAGTTTTTTTTTTTTCCTTTAGCACATCAGAGCACCAGTGTCCAATTGAAATATAACATGAGCTTCATATGTGATTTTGAATTTTCTAGTATCCATGTTAAAAGAAACAAATGGAATTAATTTAATAGTATGTCTTATTCAATCCAATATATCCAAAATATCATTTCAACATATAATCAAAATCTTAAGGTTAATAAGATAATGCGTTATTTTTCATACTAAATCAATGTGTATATTTTATATTTATAATAAACACATTTCACAAGTTGTTTTAAGCATGTTTAATAAGCAGTTTCCCATGAAGCAAGTCAATAATCAGTTTTTAATTTCAATTAAACACATTTAAATAAAATTAGAAATTCAGTTACTAGGCCATAGTTTTCACATTTCACATGCTCACTAGACACATCTTGTGGATAATGACTATTATGATGGACAGCACAGGTACAGAGTGTGTGTATAAGATGCTAACACAGTGGAAAAATAAGAAGTTAAGTCAATGGCAAACTATTGGGGATGTTTTGTCTACTGGATTTCAAGGCATGCAGAATAAATGATTTTTTTTTTCCTCATTGAATCAAATGGTTGGCTGGTTGGCTCAACTGATAAAGTTTGCAGTTGCTTTGGTTTTATGTACATATCATTTCCTTTTGTTCTGGGTCCTCTAGTTTTCTTTAAGGCAAATATTTGTCCAAATTATGCTGAAAGATATCCTACCTGAATTTGTTTTTCCTAGGAGAGTCATCAATTTAGCTGTTATGTATGAAGTTTTGAACAAAATAAAGGAAACTTACATTAAGGGAAAACAAATTAAATTTAGTTAATGTTGTACCACCATCACCATATTTTGTTCTTGCTTCTAGCTGTCTTATAAATCATGTAAATAAGTACAATAAACATTTATTGAGTGATTCCATAATACTTTGGATCTACAGGTCCATCATTTGTGATGACATATGAGTTGGCCCAAGAAAGCTAAAAGTATGTCATATGTCAAACAATGCCTTCCATCAAGTTTAGAGCAGCTTTTCTTCCCCAGCATTACAACTTAGTGAAATAGCACTTGACAGTATTGGCATTTCCGATATGACTTCTTTTGGCTAGCTCAGCATTCTTAAAAAACAAATAGGTTTTTCAATCTGTGATTGAAAGGGTTAAATAGTACCAATTCATTACCACTCACAAAAGGATTTATTTTGTTCTCATAAATCAGTTTTATTCCACATTTTTATTATTCCCTTGGGTGAGCTACTCCAATTGAAATCAATACAAGTGCAAGTGACACAATCAATCTAGATATTTGATTATGGATTAGGAATCCTGGGTCTGCTTTTTAGCCAGTTTCTTTCTGATCAACTCCCCCAAAGAAATGAATATTCTTATTGTCATCTATGAATTATCAACATGTTTAAAAAGCAGATAATAATCTTTACTTGTATAATCTTTAATTGTATACTTGCACTGTGAGCCCAAAGAATGAGCAAGGATTAAAATATAAAGATTAAAAATATGTAGCTATAGTGTTATTAAGCTGTTCAAATTTCTTAATATTTTTCTTAAGATGAAAATAAGTTTTAAAATAACTTTATTATTTCTTTTAACAAAAGCTTATTAATATAATTGATGTATATAAGAGACATTCTATTAGGTAAGTGAGTAACTATTTCTCATGAGAGAGGTGTCAGGTATTTTCACACATTTATTTTAGTGCTGAATAAAATGCCTTTGATGGGAACCAGGTTGACTCTTCTTATTTCTATACTTATCCAAGGTAGAAAGATACTATTTGGGAGATTTAACAGAAAAAAAAAGACAGTTAATTTTAAATTAGAGACTAAAATTGAAAATACTTTTTCAGAGGTCAACATTTATATATCGAACTCTCTTTGCTTTACAAACAAAGTTATATTTTATAATCCTTTGCATATTGAGTGCTTATTTGGGGACTCATGGTACCACATTATAGTTCTCCTGCCTCTGACTCTAGCCACCTGCTCTTAAGCCAAATTTCCGTGTAGGCATAATTAAGCCATTTAGTAATTTTTCATATTTAGAATAAGGCAACACAAACAACAACAGATGATGGTGAGGGTGTGGAGAAGTGGGAACCCTAATACATTGTTGGTGGGATTGCAGATTCATGCAACCACTTTGGAGAATAGTATGGAGGATCCTCAGACGAACAGGAATGAACTTACCACATGATCCAGCAATACCACTGCTAGGTATCTATCAAAAAGAATGGAAACAAAACTATGAGATCGATGCATGTGCATCTATGTTTATAGCTGCACAATTCACAATTTCCAAACTATGGAACCAGCCAAGATGTCCATCAACAGAGGAATGGATTCCAAAACTATGGGATATGTACACAATGGAACTTTACTCAGCCATAAAGAAGAACAAAATCATGTCATTTGCAGGGAAATGGATGGAACTGGAAAACATTATGTTAAGTAAGATTAGTCAGTCACAAAAAGTAAAAAATCATATGCCCTCCCTAATAAGAAGAAGCTAGGGAGAAAGCGAGTCATAAAAGGGACTCTAGATGAAGAAAGAGAATCCTTAGGTGAGCAAAGAATTTGACTTAATGGAAGGTGATGGGGGGAGGGGAAACACCCTAATGAGCATGATGTACTTTCATGAACACATCAAAGTCAATCACTAAACTGAACTTGAGAAGGAGGGATGGGGGAGGAATGGGGCAGGAATTGGGGAAGGGTTAAACGAGAGATGCGTGTATGTGTGCCTCTACTAGCTTGTACCTAACAAAGATGTATGATTACAATGCACCAATAAAAAAAAAATAAGGCAAGATTTGATACATTTATCTAATCCTTTCCTTAAATTCCAAGACAATGCTTACAATGCATTTTGGCAAGTATTTTAGCTTTGTTTAGTCATTTATTCAGTTTCACTAGGATTTGTAGGAAAATGTTTCGTGTTTTGGACAAATTATCTACTTCTGTTTTCCTCAGGAAAACACATAACTGTGACTATTTTAAAATCTTTTCAAAAATAGTTGAGAAAGTTTACCCATCCTTCTTTTAAAGGAGTTATTAATTACTTTTCAGTAACTCATAAAACCTTTAGAATAGCAGCTATCACTACTATACAAACAATGCACTTGAATTTCCATAAGGCAAACTTCTTGGGCATATGGAATTATGGGGCTATCTATAATATGTTTTCTTCCTGCTTCTTTCTTTTTCAGTAATTAGAATTTATAAATGTTGAGTAATGAAACAGCCAAACATTCATAAAAGTATAGTACAGTGGTGTAACTCTGGGCTAGGTGAGCAGAGGGTTTTCTCCATACAACTGGTTCCACTGTTTAAAGAAGTTTATTCAAAAGAATCAATCTCAAAATTGAAACTGACTTCCTTTGTTCAGGAAGGCAAAAACATTTTTAAGAAGAAGTCTCTGTTTCATTTGGAGCTTAGCAAATTTTTTCTATAAAGGGCCAGAGAGTAAACATTTTAGTCTTTGCAGACAATATCCTGTAACTATTCAATCCTGCCATTATAACATGGAATGGAACTGTAAATATTTTATAATTATAACATGCTTGGAATTGTAAATATTTTTGATCTAATAAAACTTTATTTATATGAACAAGCAGCTGACCAATTTTGGTCTGAATGGTACAGTTCACAGACCCCTAGTTTTATTATAGTTTGTTTAGAAATCAAGATATAATTTATATACTATCTTGGGATATTTTGAACCCTCTCATGATAATTTGGATTTTATAAAAATTATGATCACTAATTTAAAAATTCATGTAATATAGAATGAAAACCTTCACTAAAATCTCACTACTTATAAATAACCAATGTTAACAAATGATGAATGTTATTTCAGACCTTTGTTGAAATGACATTAATTCATGGGTAAGTTCTTGGTAGCAAATAATAGAAATAAATTGTATTAATTCAAAAGTTCAAAACTTATCAGAAAATCTGGAGACTTATATGTGTGTTGAAACTATAAATAGCATGGCCCAGACAAACTCATACCTCAGGTAAGGTATACAAGGACACTCCCACTGATAACAGGGTCACCACTCCACAGCCCTGGACAGTCACAGCTTTGTTTCTAGATTATCAATTATTCTAGAGACATCTGGAATAATCCTTAACACCCTCAGCCATTGTTTCACTCCATCAAGCTTTTACTTCCCAAGGGGAAACATCTGATTGGCAATCCTACAGTCAAGTGCCCTGATGACCTTCAGCTTCAAGACCTTCTTGACCTTTCATAGTTAAAAAAATCAAGACTATATTTCTGATCATTGTATTCCTACTTATCTATCATGCCCTCTCTGATTGCTTGACTTTTTTGATCTTTTTTCTTATGCATGAATTATGATTATCCCCAAATTTTTTGTCATAGCATTGGCTTAGTTTTTAGCAGTACCTATTTAGGTTCTAGCTTTTTCTAACTTATTTATTAAATGCATAATATTTTTTTTTATTTCCAATGTGTTTCTTTGGCTCTGTAGTATCTTCTTTCATCTTAGAAAGAATGAATATCATTTTCTCTCAAGCAGAATGGTTATTTTGTCCTTTTATGTTATAATCCTTTCCTTTTGGCTCTATGTGTGCATGCTTAGTATGTTCTTTCTTCTTTCAAAGAATTTCATCTTGCGTATGCCTTGCATGGACAGCTATGTCCAGGCTGCATTTGTTCTTAACCTACTTCTTTTGCTTTTTGTTGCTAGTCTTCTCTCAACCTAAACTTGGAGGACTGTGGTGTCACTTTTAACATGTATCTCTTGCCTGGGAAGATGAGAGTGAAATAGAGATTGTGAAGGAATGCATCGAGGTAAAATCTAGGGAATCTAGTTTCTCTGTCTCCTCTGAGATCCAATTAGATGTCCTTTGAAGAAGGACCTGCTCCATTTATATACTAAATCCTCCACTCCTGGGAATATTAGCTCTTTCCCAAATCAGCACAATGCTCAGCAGGACAGCCAGCCCTGGCCTTTCTCCTATCTTTGAACCCTTTTCAGCTCATTTCCCTTCAGATTGAAGAGGATTAATATGAGTTCTTAGGATTTTCCTTGGTTTGTGTCTCTTCTTTTCTAAGCAGAGATAGGAATTTTGCTGTGCAGAGCATTCTCGGTTTCAGAATCAATGATATTACTTGGTTCCTTTTCCTTCTTACATTTTCTCTTACAGAACTTTCAGCTGTTTTTGTTACTGTTATTGTTGTTCTCCTGGTTTGCTTCCATTTTGTTAGATATTTTGGAAGGGCGATTTTGTGACACTACTGAATTTTCCCAAAACAAAACCTTTTCAAAGTTCACAACTTTTTTATAAAATCTCTTTCTTACAAAGATAAATCATAATCACAGTTTAGAAACTATACACACTGACTCTATGACGCCATCCATTCATCCCTAATTCTGGGCAGTCATGTCCTTGCGTAATCCCTTCACCTTGGTGTGCTCACAACCCATAACTTGCTTCTATCCAATAGAATATAACAAAGGGGTGGGATGTCACTTTGACAGGGATAACAGTCCCTAAGACTGTAACTCTTCCTGCTAGGGAGTTACTCTGCTTGACAAAAGAAATAGCCCTTTTGAAGAGGCCCATATGGGGAAAACATGAGATTGAACTCCATCAAACAAGGATCTAGTAACCTAAGTTACTAAGTTACTTAGTTACTAAGTTAGTAACCTAAGTTACTAAATTGGCAGCCTCTAACCAAAAGCCAGCAAAAATCTAAGACCCCCAGTCTCCACAGCCTGAAGAAGACCTAATGCTGCCAACAGCCACTTGAAATGGGAACTGCTTGGCCAACACCTTGATCATACTGCATGCACTTGTGTGTATAGTGTGTATATGTGTGGTGTGTGTGTGTG
>PVLC010017851.1:0-33048 GCA_004027655.1 Graphiurus murinus
GGTGGCGCACGCTTGTAATCCCAGCATTCGGGAGGCTGAGACCAGAGGATCCGGGTTCGTGGCCAGCCTCAGCTACCTAGTGAGGCACTCCGCAACTTAGTGAGACCCGGTTTCAAAATAAAGAATAAAAAATAGGGCTGGGGGTGTAGCTCAGAGGTAGAATGCCCCTGAGTTCAATCCCCAGTACCGCAAAAAAAAATAAATAAATAAAATAAAAAGGACTGGGGGTATAGCTTAGAGGTATAATGTCCAGTATAATTCCCAGTACCAGATACACACACACACACACATACACACAATATATCTTAAAGCTAATGATCATTTATTCAACAAGTATTTACTGAATGCCTTCATTATAAGTATTGTTCTGAGCCGGACGTGGTGGCGCACGCTTGTAATCCCAGTACTTGGGAGGCTGAGACCGGAGGATCCGGGTTTGTGGCCAGCCTCAGCTGCTTAGTGAGGCCCTCTGCAACTTAGTGAGACCCTGTTTCAAAATAAAGAATAAAAAATAGGAAGCCGGGCATGGTGGCGCACACTTGTAATCCCAGCATTCGGGAGGCTGAGACCGGAGGATCCGGGTTCGCGGCCAGCCTCAGCCACTTAGTGAGGCACTCTGCAACTTAGTGAGACTCGGTTTCAAAATAAAGAATAAAAAATAGGGCTGGAGGTATAGCTCGGAAGTAGAATGCCCCTGAGTTCAATCCCCAATACCACAAAAAAAAAAAAAAAAAAAAAAAAAAAAAAAAAAATAGGACTGAGGGTATAGCTCCGAGGTAGAATGCCCCTGAGTTCTATCCCCAGTACCACAAAATAATAATAATAATAGGAGGAGGAGGGGGAGGAGGAGGAGGAGGAGGAAGAAGAAGAAGAAGAAGACGACGAAGACGACGACGACGTACTAGTAGTAGTATTGTAGTATTTTTCTGGGCACTAGAGACAAAACAATGAACATAGACACACAAACAAAAAAATTCCTTTCTTCATAGAACTTACATTCCTGTAACATCCTCTCAACTTTAAATCCTTCTAAATTAAAAATCCATAAAGCAAGCTGGGTGTGGTGGTGCATGCTTGTAATCCCAGTACATGGGAGGCTGAGACAGGAGGATCTGGGTTCCCAGCCAGTCTCAGCTACTTAGTGAGGCACTCTGCAACTTAGTGAGACCTTGTTTCAAAATAAGGAATAAAAAATAGGGCTGGGGTTATAGCTCTGAGATAGAATGCCCCTGAGTTCAATCCCCAGTACCAAAAAAAAAAAAAAAAGAAAAAGGGACCCATGTTATTTTTGCAGTACATACCTCAATTTCCTTCCTGTCATTCATTCTAATGTGATTCCTCATTCATTCATCTCTATCCTTCATCAAAACTCTTCTAACAACTAAGAATTTGAAAGGGTTTACCCCACCTCCTTAAACTAAAATTCCAAAATAAAATTATGATCAATAATGAGCCACATACACACAAGGAAGCCACTAAATATACCAGTGTGATTTTCAACATAGTATTAACTTGCAAACACCACACAGAGGATGCATTTCCGATTATTACAAGACAATTGGTATGGGTATGAAAATTGCCCTTGAATATAGTCAGATCTGCACATTACCATAAGATTTTATATATTATGGTTCAATTTAAAAACTAATTTTCAAATTGGTTTGTATTATAACAATGAATCTTACTCATACTGGTAAATGACACTTAAAATCTTTGAGGAAAAAAATATAATTACAAAATAAATGGAGTAGGCTATAACTTTTACTCTACTTCTACTCTTTCTATCTTCACATGGAAACATTTTCTAAATGAAGGAGGTTAAAAAAAAAAAAAAAAAAAAGGGCCGGGCATGGTGGCGCATGCTTGTAATCCCAGTACTTGGGAGGCTGAAACAGGAGGATCGGGGTTCACAGCCAGCCTCAGCTACTACTTATGAGGCCCTCTGGAGCTTAGTGAGACCCTGTTTCAAAATAAAAAATAAAACATAGGGTTGGGGTGTAGCTCAGAGGTATAATGCCCCTGGGTTCAATTCCCAGTACTGCAAAAAAAAAAAAAGGAAATCTGGGCAATAAGTAAAAGAATAGAAAGGACTCCCATTTTGGTTTCTATCCCCATATTCATTCTATATATTTGAGTCACTGTTTAACAAATACCCTTTAAATTCTACCTTTAAAATATTTGAAAAGCACATCATTTTCTACTTAAGAGTTTGGGCTGCCTTTGTTTCTCCTTACAAATTATATTTATATTCCTAAATGTCTTTCTACACTTTTGGGGAGAGGGGCTATCATACTGGGGATCAAACCCAAGGCCTCACAGATAAGCACTCTATCACTAAACTACATCCTCAATCCTAAAAAGATCTTAATTAAAAAAAAAAAAAAAAGGAGGTTCTAAAATAAACTGCAACCCAGTAGTTACATTCTTACATTTTCTTTTTTGTGTGTGTGTGTGGTATTGGGGATTGAACCCAGAGGCATTCTATCCCCAAGCTACACCCCCAGCCCTAATTTTTATCCTTTATTGTGAAACAGTGATGAGGTAGAATAGGAAGTATAAAAAAAAAATTTTTTTTTTTAGGAAAGAGACGCTGGGAGGATAGAAAAATATACTTTTAAAAATCTGGAGATTTTTAAGCCAACTCCACCCCTTGGAAGTTTCTTTGTTTCCACACTGTAATCTCCGGAAAAGCCCTGCCCCCACCTGAAGCTCCCATCCATCCTGAAACCTGAGAAAAGAGGAGGATCCAATTTTTCCTGTGACTTGCCCCCACCTGAGGAGCCCACCTATCGCCCACCTGAAAACCTGAGAAAGAGGGACTGGGGAGGGAATGACCCCGCCCTCTCTTATATTTTTCCTCTGCACCTCCCCTTCCTCTATCTCTTGTGACCTGCCCTTCGACCTGCCCTGGTGGTCTGGGATCTCCTTTTTCCCATCCGGGATTTTCCCCTTTTTCCGTTCTCCCCGAGTTCCTAAAATAAAGACCTGCCTGTTGTTCCTGACTGGCTCGTGTTAAAATTCTTTTTATCACGGAGGCCAAAGGACTCACGACTGGGGATCGCAGCACCCCATAACAACAGGGTCTCATTAAGCTGTGGAGGGCCTCAATAATTATCTGAGGTTGTCTGTGAATCTGTGCTCTTCCTGTCTCAGTCTCCCAAGTACTAGGATTACAAAAGGGCATGTGTCACCACACTCCTGGCTTTACATGCTTACATTTAAATATTTAACTTCTTTAAACTGTTAAAGAATTTGTTAATGACCTACTCCTGAAGTGGTTCTTCTATACAATCTCACAAACAAGCCGGGGGTGGTGGGCTTGTAATCCCAGTACTTGGGAGGATGAGACAGGAAGATCACAGGTTCGTGGCCAACCCCAGCTACTTAATGAGGCCCTCCACAACTTAGTGAGGCCCTGTTTCAAAATAAAGATTAAAAAATAGGGCTGAGCTGGGCGTGGTGGCGCACACTTGTAATCCAACCATTTGGGAGGCTGAGACCAGAGGATCCGGGTTCGCGGCCAGCCTCAGCTACTTAGTGAGGCCCTCCGCAACTTACTGAGACCCTGTTTCAAAATAAAGAATAAAAAATAGGGCTGGGGTGTAGCTTGGAGGTAGAATGCCCCTGGGTTCCATCCCCAGTACCGCAAAAATAAATAAATAAATAAATAAATAAAATAAATTAATTAATTAAAAAAAATAGGGCCGAGGATGTAACTCAAATGTAGAATTCCCTAGGTTCAATCCTTGGTGCCACACACACAAAAAAAAACTCAAAAACAAAAACTATAAAAAATTTAGTTAGCCAAGTGTGATGGCACAGGTTTGTAATCCCAGTACTTGAGAGGCTGAGATGGGGAGGATAGAAGGTTCACAGCCAGCCTCAGCAACTTAGTGAGGCCTTTTGTAACTTAGCGTGGTGGCGTCCACTTGTAATTCCAGCATTTGGGAGGCTGAGACTGGAGGATCCGGGTTCGAGGCCAGCCTCAGCTACCTAGTGAGGCACTCCGCAACTTTGTGAGACCGGTTTCAAAATAAAGAATAAAAAATAGGGCTGGGGGTATAGCTCAGAGGTAGAATGCCCCTGAGTTCAATCCCCAGTACCGAAAAACAAAATAAAGAATAAAAAAATAGGGCTGGGACTGTAGCTAGGAGGTAGAATGCACCCAGGTTCCATCCCCAGTATCGTAAAAAAAAAAGAAATACAATAGGGTTGGGGGTTATAGCTCAGAGGTAGAATACCACTGGATTCAATCCCTAGTACCATACACACCAAAAAAACTTTAGTTAAAGAATATGCCTCCATGGTACACCTTTGTTTCTTTAGCTCATTTTCCACCTAATTTCACCCCAACTAACTCTCTTGTGCAAAATCAAATAAAGTTGAAGACTATAATAATTTATTACAACTGAAGTTTTTTTTTTTTTTACCCAACTGAAAAAGTTCACTAGCTTTTAAAAAGCATAGACAGTATCGAAGTGGGGGAAGGGAGAGACCTAAAAATGTTTTTACTACCTAAATCAGAAAAAGAGATTGAAAAGGGCCTCCAGTGTTTCAAGAAGAATGTAATAGCCAGGGAGTGGTGGCACACACTTGTAATTCCAATACTTGGGAGGCTGAGACAGGAGGATACGGGTTCGCAGCCAGCCTCACAACTTAGTGAGACCCTGTTTCAAAATAATGAATAAAAAACAGGGCTGGAGGTGTAGCTCGGAGGTAGAATACCCCTGGGTTTCACCCCTAGTACTGCCAAAAAAAGAAAAAGAAAAAGTAGTACCTAGCATCCACCAGGTTCAATGACACAAATTCATTTATACAGAATACTGAAAACCTCCACTCCTCACCCCACACTTAGCTACAAGGAGTAATGTAACCACCGATCTTCTTCACTGATTGAGGGCCCTGCAGGCAAACAGCTGGCCTCAGCATTTACTATATGAAAGCTGAATGACAAAACCTCCTAAATTCAGGTCCCTGTTGATCAACTTGTAGGAGTAATAGAAGCTATAATAATCAACAACAAAAAGATTGCTGCATCGAGAGTTTATGTATCCTTAAGCCATGGAATAGAACTCCCTTTTCACTACTGCATCAACTAAAAAAATTCAGGCTAACAGAACTACAGTATTCCATAGTCTATGTAATGCCTTCAGATTCTACCTACACAAATTCAATGATCACCTTTTAAAAAGCTTTAATTCACTCCAAATATGAAACTTCCACCTATCATATATGATGATTATATCTACTTAGTTTACTAAATGAAGTTGTGCTAAAACTAAGAGTTCTGGATGAGGAAGCTGAGGCTCCCAGGGTAGCTCAGCTGGATTTGAAGGCAGATCTCTGATGCTTGTTCTTTCTACCCTGCTATGCCGTCTACACCCTCTCTTGGCCCTCCTGCATTATGGAGAGGTATACCTGTACTTGTCTGTTTTCCACCAGACTCAGTGTCTTGTAAGATTTTTGTCACCTTTATAGGCCCAGTTCCTAATTCCATGCCCTATATTGTAGGTGCTAAATAACTGTTTTCTGAGGGAAGGCATCCAAATGCCTATTCCCCAAGGTCTTTTGGTCTCCAAGTGCCGAGTGAAGCCTTGCCTTGTCCCTCCTACCCCACAGTGACAGCCTGTTTCTGATCTCCCTGTTGCACTGCAGTCTCCCAACACAGGGCTTCACTGTTCTCTAGTTAAGCCTATGTGTTCTCTCCCTGGATCTCTAGTCTACTCAGAGGCTGATCCTTAAAGACAGAGATGGTTTCTGTCTCCTGTAGTATTCCCACATGACTGAGGGTAATTAATTACTGTTTTAAACTTTACTTCACTCCCATCTTCCCTCTCTCCCCAGTCCAGCATGTCAGGAACTACTGAGTTCCAAAGGTCTTTCAGTTCCTATGACAGGTTCTACTCTGGTGTGTATCTGTGCTCTAGGATATGCATTATATTTGGGGCAGGGGCTGGGGGGGGATGCTGGGGATTGAACTCAGGGGCATTTTACCTCTGGGCTACACCACCAGCCCTTTTTAATTTTTATTTTGGAAAAGGATCTTGCTAAATTGCTGAGGCAGGCCTTGAACTTGGAATCCTCCTATCTCAGCATTCTAGGTACTGGAATTATAGGTGTGAGCCATTGTGCCCAGCAAGACCAGTTTCTGCAACTTAGCAAGACATCCAGCAACTTAGTAAGAACCTGCTTCAAAATAAAAAATCAGCCAGGAGTGGTGGTGCACGCTTGTAATCCCAGTACTTGGGAAGCTGAGACAGGAGGATCACAGGTTCTTGGCCAGCCTTAGCAATTTGTGAGGCCCTCCACAACTTAGCGAGACCTTGTTTCAAAATAAAGAATAAAAAATGGAGCTGGGGGTGTAGCTCGGAGGTAGAATGCCCCTGGGTTCCATCTCTAGTACCATAAAGTAATTAAAAATAAAATAAAAAGGGCTGGGGTGTAGGGGTGTTGCTCAGAGATAGAATGTTCTTGAGTTTAATAAAATAAATAATACATATATTCCAAAAATGATGAAAAAGTGAAGAGTTGCACCAGAAAACTGGAACATATCACGAAAAACACATAATGTGGAAACTATAATTAAAAATACAGAAGTTGAAGTTAAGAATTTATTAGGTTGGCTTAAGAGAAGATTATATGCAAGTGAAAATTCGTGATAAAGAAGGAAGGAAGGAGATCACTGTGCTGAACCAGGTATAAAAGATTTTAAAAAATACTGAAAATAATGTAAGAAATACAAATGACACAGTGAAAAGTAACGTATGTATTTAGACTCCAAGCAAAAAAAAAAAAAAAAGGGTGCAAAAGCAACCTTTAAAGAGATACTAAGAATTTTCTCAAACTGATGAAATCATCAAGCCATAGACTCAAGAATCTCTACAAAAATGAAGCAAGCACCTTCTATGCCTTGGTGAATAAATTGTTGTTTTAAATTCACATCAACTTCTAATGCTTTATCCTTTGTACTTTTTTTTTTTTTTTTTTTTGCAGTACTAGGGATTGAACTCAGGGGCATTCTACCTCTGAGCTATACCCCCAGCCCTATTTTTTATTCTTTTTTTTTTTGAAACAGGGTCTCACTAAGTTGTAGAGGGCCTCACTAGGTAGCTGAGGCTGGCTGCGAACCCGGATCCTCCAGTCCCAGCCTCCCAAATGCTGGAATTACAAGCGTGTGCCACCACGCCTGGCTCCTTTTGTACTTTTTTTTTTTTTTTTTTGCGGTACTGGGAATTGAACTCAGGGGCATTCTACCTCTGAGCTATACCCCCAGCCCTATTTTTTATTCTTTATTTTGAAACCAAGTCTCACTAAGTTGCGGAGTGCCTCACTAGGTAGCTGAGGCTGGCCGCGAACCCGGATCCTCCGGTCTCAGCCTCCCAAATGCTGGGATTACAAGCGTGCGCCACCACGCCCGGCCCTTTTGTACTTTTAATATTGTGAAATAACTCAACTTTTGGGGGGGGGGAGGATACTGGGAATTGAACCCAGGGGCAACTAAGTTCTACCTCAGAGTTAGACCTCCAACACCTTTTTTTAAATTTTAAAACAAGGTCTCACTAGGTTGCTAAGGAGGTTACTGAGGCTATTTCTCGAACCCACAGTCTTCTCCTCTCAGCCTCCCATATACTGAGATTATAGGTGTGTGTCACCATACCTGGTCTGCCTTCCTTTCTCTCCCTCCCTCCTTCCCTCCCTCCCCTTCCCTCCTTCATGTGGTGCTGGGGATTGAACCCAGAGGGCATTCTACCTCCAAGCTACACTCTCAGCCCTACTTTATTTTTTTTTAATTTAGAAACAGCAAAGTTGCTGAGAGTCTCACTAAGTTGCTGGGCTTGGCTTGGAACCTTTGATCCTCCTATCTCAGCCTCCCAAATACTGGGATCATAGGCATGTGCTTCCAGTAAACCTTTAATGTAAATTTTTCACTCTGGGACATCTTCATCTTTTTCATCGTTACCACTTTCCTCTTTTATATTAATAAATTCATCTTCAGCCAGGCATAGTGATGCATGCCTGTAATTCCAATACTTGGGAGACTGAGACAGGAGGATTGCAGGTTCCAGACCAGCCTCAGCAATATAGTGAGACTCTTCAACAACCTAGGGAGACCTTGTTTCAAAAACAAAATAATAAAATAGGACTGGGGGTGTAGCTCAGAGGTAGAATGCCCCTGGGTTCAATCCCCAATTAAAAAAAAAAAAAAATTAAGTCGGGCGTGGTGGCGCACGCTTGTAATCCTAGCATTTGGGAGGCTGAAACCGGAGGATCCAGGTTCACGGCCAGCCTCAGCTACCTAGTGAGGCACTCCGCAACTTAGTGAGACTCGGTTTCAAAATAAAGAATAAAAAAATAGGGCTGTGGGTGTAGCTCGGAGGTAGAATGCACCTGGGTTCAATCCCCAGTACCGCAAAAAAAAAAATTCATCTTCATTAGGTTCCTCTGGCTGCATATGTAGAGTCCATCAAATGGTAGCAGTGTCTACTATGTCAGCTATTTCTTCTTTAACTTCACTCACCTTTCACTCAAATTTCAATTAAAGTGTTAACAATTTTTATTACTTTGTTTCATCTCTCTTGACCAATTTCCATTGTATCTATTTTTGCAAAATATCATCTGGGTTTAACACTGAAAGGTGACAACACAATGAAACCCAAGTTTCTAGTCTATACATAAACTCAGTAACTGATATGCAATGACTAATCACCCACAGACTTTGAAAGACAGGGCTGACAATGGTGCACACCTGTTTGTCACATAGTGATTTGTGGACTGGTGAGCCAGTACATAGTTACTCACAGTTAACATCCCAAGATAAGTGAAATTTAAACCATGTTGTTGGAGGAGTCATTGGTATTATTCAATTAAACTGTGGTGACTAAAATTTGTGCATATACTAACCATGAAGTGAGGACTTACAGTATATTTAAATAAAATAGACACTCGGAGTAAAAGATAAACAACAGACTTCAGCTACCATTTACTAGGGATTGGACCCAGGGGTATACTATCTCTGAGTACACCCCCAGATCTTTTATTTTTTTAAAGGTTCTCACTAAATTACTGTGTCCTGACCTTGAACCTAAGATCCTCCGGTCTCAACCTCTCAAGTACTAGGATTATAGGTGTATACCACTGTGCCCAGCATAAAACATGTATTAATTAATTAATTTTAGTACTGGGCATTAAACTCAGGGGCATTCTACTTCTAAGCTACACCCCCAACCCTTTATATTTTTTATTTTTTTGTGGTACTGGGGATTGAACCCAGGGGCATTCTACCTCTGAGCTACACCCCCAGCCCTATGTTTTATTCTTTATTTTGAAACAGGGTCTCACTAAGTTGCAAAGAGCCTCACTAAAGTAGCTGAGGCTGGCCGCGAACACGGATCCTCTGGTCTCAGCCTGCCAAGTACTGGGATTACAAGTGTGTGCCACCACACCTGGCTATATTTTTTATTTTGAAACAGGACCTTGCTAAATTGCTGAGGCTGGCCTGGAACCTGTAATCCTCCAATCTCAGCCTCCCAAGTACTAGGATTACAGGTATGCGCCACTGCACCTGGCTATGAAGCATGTATTTTAAGACAATGAACAACAATGTTAGACTATAATCTCTGATGGTCTGGAAACAAATTAAATGATCCTAACCTTAAAATTGTCCTAACCTTCTACTTAGGGGTACTTTCCAGCCTACAACAAAAGAAATAGAAGCCCAAAGTAATGGGACTACTTACTTGAGGAAACAGAGACCAGAATTTATGAAGGCTTAATTGATGAGGAAGAGTATTAAAAATGAATTATGGTGAAAAAAGGCTCCAGATATCTGAACGGACCCTTTAAGTCTGTTCTTTGAGTGTTGGGGGTGGGGAACATGGTTTACTGGAGATTGAACCTAGGGTTGCTCTACTAGTGAGCTACCTCCCAAACCTTTTAAAAATTTTTTTACCTTGAGATAATATCTGACTAAATTTCCCCAGGGTGGCCTCAAACTCGTAATCCTGCCTCAGCCTCCTAGGATTATAGGCATGCACTGCCACACAGGGCTAAGTCTGTTCTTGAATGCTAAGTTCTGTTTATACATGGTGAAACTCTAAGACCAGGCAAAGAACTATAACAGAGCTATAAATGCAACAACCAGTAATCACACAGACCTGGGGAACTTTTCTGTTCTAACCAGCCAGATTGTAGAAGTCTAAGTGAATATTTAGAATTTTCAATAGGAGTCCCAGAAAGTTCACAAGCCAGTTGCAGTGATAAACTACACTTTAATAAAGTCTATACTAAATCTATCCCAATAATCTTAAAATTTGCCTCAACAGCAAAAAAAAAAAATTATCTGCAAGAAACTCAACGACCAGACAAAATAAACAACATTATTTTAAAAAGAAAACAGCTGAGGGCAGCAGCAGATACCTGCAATCCCAGCTTCTTGGGAGGCTGAGGCAGGAAGATCCCAAGTTCTAGGTCAGCCTGGACAACTCAGCAAGACCCTGTCTCAAAATAAAAATTATGTTTTCTTTTATTTATTTTTGTATTTTGGGGGGATACTGGGAATGGAACCCAGGGGCACTCTATCTCCAAGCTACACCCCCAGCCTCGTTTTTATTTATTTTGAAACAAGGTCTCACTAAGTTGCTGAGGTTGTCCTCAAACCTGCGATTCTCTGGTCTCAGCCTCCCAAGTACTGGGATTATAGGTATGCAAAAGAAGAAAGAAAGGGAGGGAGGGAGGAAGGGAGGAAGGAAGGAAGGAAGGAAATAAAACAAAATAGAGATATTCATTAAAGTAATACACAGTGTTTAAAACTAAATCTAAAATTACTAGACAGGAAGCAGTAAAATATGATCCATAACTAGCAGGAAAATCAGTCAGTATAAACAGACTCAGGGAAAAAAAAAATGACAGATGAAATTAGCAGACCAAAACATTAAAATTGCTATAATGTGAATATAGTGATATAGGATATACAAATGATGAAATAAAAATTTCAGAAGGAAAAATACGATATCTGAAATGATAGTTTCATGAGATGGGATTAACAGCAGATTCAAAACTGCAGAACAATGAACTTGAAAAAATAGCAATATAGAAAACGAAGTACTATGAGAAAAAAAAAAAAAAAAAGACTGAAGGAAAAAATCGACACCTATATAAAACTACGAGAAGTGCCAGAAATATAAATTTATGAATAAATATTTTAAAACTTTCTCATTGTAAAATTTCTTTTAAAAATAATCATAGCCAGGTGTGGTGGCACACACTTGTAATCTGAGTACTTACGGAGGCTAAAACAGGAGAATTGCAGGTTTGAGGACAGCCTCAGCAAGTAGTGAGACTCTCCTCAATCTAGTGAGACCTTATTTCAAAATAAAAATAAAAGCCGGGCGTCGTGGTGCACACTTGTAATCCCAGTACTTGGGAGGCTGAGACAAGAGGATCCAGGTTCGCGGCCAGCCTCAGCTACTTAGTGAGGCACTCCACAACTTAGTGAGACTCTGTTTCAAAATAAAGAATTAAAAATAGGACTAGGGGTGTAGCTCAGAGGTAGAATGTCCCTGGGTTCAATCCCCAGTACCGCAAAAATAAATAAATAAATAAATAAATAAATAAATAAATAAATAATAACAGCCTCAGCTACCTAGTGAGGCACTCTGCAACTTAGTGGGACTCGGTTTCAAAATAAAGAATAAAAAATAGGGCTGGGGGTATAGCTCGGAGGTAGAATGCCCCTGAGTTCAATCCCCAGTACCGAAAAAAAAATAAATAAATAAATAAATAAATAAATAAATAAATAATAAAAATAAAAAATAGGGCTGGGAGTGTAACTCAGAGGTAAAATGACGCTGGGCTCAATCCCCAGTACCACACACACACACACACACACACACACATTCTCTCTGTCTCTCTCTCTCTCTCACATAAATAAACATTTAAGCAAGTGTACTAATGAATTGTGTTCATAATAAATGTGTAAGCAGAATGTATGGTAATAACAAAAAATAGGAGTAGAAAATAAAAATATAGTATATATGAAATAAAATATTTCAAGAGACACAGTAGTAAGTTAAAGATGCATATTATTTTGCAAATTATATATCTAATAAGGATCTAGTATCAAAATATGTAAAGAACTTTGGGGCTGTGGGTGTGGCTCAGTGGTGGAGTACTTACCTAGCATGCATGAAGCCCTGGGTTTGATTCCCACCACCACCAAAAAAACAAAACAAAACCTGAGTTCTCAGGCCAGGCATGGTTATGTGTACCTATAGTTTCAGCACTCCAGAGGCTGAGGCAGAAGGATAGCTGAAGCCCGAGTTCAAGACCAGCCTGGGCAATACAGCCAGGCCCTATTTCAAAACAAAAACACAGAGAACTTCTACAACTCAGGAAAATAAAAAAAGACAAACAACCCAATTTTAAAATGGGCAAAGGACTTGAAAATCAAAACCACAAGTTACCGTTCATACTCATAGCACAGCAATTAAAGGAAAAAAACTTAAAAACAGACATCTAGGTACTTCAGGAGAGAAGAATGCCAGGAGACCCAAATGAAAGAAGGTTTTCAAAGTAAAAAAATAAACTCACAACAAAAAATAACAAATTGTTGGCAGGAGGGAGAAAAACCGGAACCCTCCTATACTGCTAGTGGGAGTTTAAACTTTGGAAAACATTTTGGGAGCTTCTCAAAAAGTTAAACATAGAATTTTCATATGACCACTCCTAGCAATTCTACTCCTAAGTTTATACCCAAAAGAACTGAAAACAGGTACTCAAATACATGAACATACATGTTCATAACAGTATTATACAAAATAGCCAAAAGGTGGAAACAGCCCAAATTTTTACCAGGGAACAAATGAACAAGTTCTATATATACAGTGTAGATATGTTTTATATATACAGTGAAATCTTATTCAGTCATATAAAGGAATGAAGTGTGGCTATATACCACAAGATACATAAACTCCAAAAATATCATGCTAAGTAAAAGAAACCAGACATTAAAGGTTACACATTATGTGCCTCCATTTATGTGAAATATTCAGAGCAGATAAATACACATAGGCTGAATATAAACTGGTAACTATAAGGGGCTAGGAGGGAGTATAAAGAAACTGCTTAATGGATAAGAGGTTTTACATAGAATGATGGAAAATTTCTAGAATTACACAGAGGTATGGTTACAAAATATTGTGAATGTACTAAATGCCACGGAATTGTTTTTTGTTTTGGTACTGGGATTGAACTCCGGGGCATTCTTCCTCTGAGCTAGACCCCCAGCTCTATTTTATTTATTTTAAAACAGGGTCTTGAAGCCGGGCATGGTGGCACACGCTTGTAATCCCAGTACTTGGGAGGCTGAGACAGGAGGATCGCACTAGGTATGTAACTGAGTGGTGCATCTCTTGCAGCCAGCCTCAGCAATTTAGTGAGGCCTTCCACAACTTAGTGAGACCTTGTTTCAAAATAAAAAATAAAACAGGGCTGGGAGTGTAGCCCAGAGGTATAATACCCCAGGTTCAATCCCCAGCACCACAAAATAAAAATATTAAAAAAAATAAAATGAGGTGGGCATGGTGGCGTCGCACACTTCTAATCCCAGGATTTGAGAGGCTGAGACAGGAGGAACACAGGTTTGCAGCCAGACTCAGCTACTTAGTGAGGCCCTCCATAACTTAGTGAGACCCTATTTCAAAATAAAGAATAAAAACTAGGACTTGGGGGGCTCAGGTGTAGCTTGGAGGTGAACTGCCCTTGGGTTCAACCCCCAGTATTGAAAAAAAAAAAAGGCAAAATGGTTGATTTAGAACTAATTACAACAGCTAGGTGTGGTGGCACACATCTGTAATCCCAGTGCTTTGGCGGCTAAAACAGGAGAATAACAAGTTTAAAGCTAACCTCGGCAACTTAGTGAGACCCTGTTTCAAAATAAAGAGCTGGTTGTGTAGCCTTGTGGTAGAATATCCTTGAGTTCAATTCCCAGTACCTACACACACACGTAACTAAACACACTAACTATACACACTAAATATAAGTGATCTTAACCTACACTGCTCAATACAGTAACCAGTAGTTTACATGTGACTACTGAACATTTGAATGATAAACTGCCCATATTTAGATGTGCTGTAACTGTAAAATATCTGCTGAATTTTGAAGATAATACAAAAAGTGGGGCGGGGGGGGCACTAGGTATGTAACTGAGTGGTGCATCTCTTGCCTAGTGTGCTCAAGGCCCTGAGTTTGATCACCAAGACCATTGGGGGGGGGGGGGCTAAAAGCAAAATGCATCATTAATAACTTTATTGATTACATGTTGAAATGATTATAAACTATACTGGGTTAAAAACATGTTATGAAAATTTCAAGTTTCTTTTTAATTTTTGATACTGCTACAAGAAAACTTTAAATTTAAAGCCAGGCACACATTTGTAATCCCAGTACATGAGAGGCTAAGACCAGAGGATCTAGGTTCACAGCCAACCTCAGCTACTTAGTGAGGCCCACCACAACTTAGTGAGACCCTGTTTCAAAATAAAGAATAAAAAACAGGACTGCTGATGTAGCTCGGAGATAGAATGCCCCTGGGTTCAATCCCCAGTACCAGACAAAAAAATTTTAATAATTAATTTAGTTGATTGTAGTGGTATACCCTGTAATCTCAGTATTTGGTAGGCAGAGACAGGAGGATTGCAGGTTTGAGGACAGCCTCAGAAATGTAGAGACTCTCAGCAACCTAGTGAGACTGTGTTTCAAAACAAAGATATGCCAAGTATGGTGGCACCTGCTTATAATCCCAGTACTTGGGAGACTGACACAGAAGGATTACAGGTTCACAGCCAGCCTCAGTACCTTAGCGAGACCCTCCACAATTTAGTGAAATCCTGTTTCAAACTAAAAAAAATAAAATAGGGCTAGGGGTATAGCTTGGAGGTGAATGCCCCTGGGTTCAATCCCTAGCACCACACACATAAAAATAAATAAATAAAAAAGAGCTGATGGTATAGCTCAGAGATAGAAGAGGTTTAATCCTCATTAACACACACACACACACACACACACACACACACACACACACACACACACACAGAGTCAGTTTCAATAGAAAAGCCCAGGGTATAGCGCAGTGGTAAAGCACTTGCCTACCATGTATGAGGATTTAGGTTCAATCCCAACTACTGCAAAAAAAACCAAAAACAAACAAACAAAAAAAAAACCAGACACGGCCAGGGGCACGCCTGTAATCCCAGTACTTGGCAATACGTGGGAGGCTGAGACTGGAGGATCCAGGTTCACGGCCAGCCTCAACTACTTAGTGAGGCCCTCTGCAACTTAGTGAGACCCCGTTTTAAAATAAAGAATAAAAAAACAGGGCTAGGGGGTGTAGCTCAGAGGTAGAACGCCCCTGGGTTCAATCCTCAGTACTGCAAAAAAATAAAAAATAAAAAAGGACACAATTATATATTAATGTATATAGATAAATTAAAAACTTGAAAAAGACATATCAAAAAAACCTAGAATAGCTATATTAACATCAAAGTATACTTCTGAACAAAGTACATAAAAAGAGTTATTTCATAATGAAAAAGAGGTTCCTTCATCAAGAACAATCATAAAAGTATATATTAATAGCAACAAAATTTCAAAATATAAGAACTAAAATAGGGGATATAATTCAGTAATAGCTTGCCTACATGTGGGAGGTACAGGGTTCAATCCACAGCACAAAAAACAAACAAAAAAAAAACAGAACTAAAGGAAAAAATACATATATCTGCAATCTTAGACTGAGATTTTAACATACCTATCTTATTTGAGAGAATATGAAAAAAATAACTGAAGAGCATAATAAATGAACTTGACTCAATGACTTAACCTAGACTACTACTCAACAGCTGCAGTATACATACCCGTTTCAGGGAGCTGAACTTGCAGAGTATGCTGTTGACTAGCATAAACAAGTGTCAAAAAGAGAACTAAAAGCCGGGCTGAGATCGGAGGATCCGGGTTCTTGGCCAGCCTCAACTACTTAGTGAGGCCCTCCTCAACTTAGCGAGTCCCTGTTTCAAAATAAAGAATAAAAAATAGGGCTGGGGGTATAGCTCGGAGCTAGAATGCCCCTGAGTTCAAACCCCAGTACCGCAAAAAAAAAAAGAGAGAACTAGAAAGGTCTGGTCCCATGTAAATTGGAATAAGCACACTCTCTACTGTATCATCCAGTTAATGCAGCTACTAAAAATGGACAGAACACAAGGATCAGCTATTTGAAGACTCAAAAGTAAACAGTAGTAGGTTAGTGGGGAAGAGTTCAACATAGCACTGAACCAACAATAAATTTACTTTTTATTGTTCCTCCAAATCCACAGCCTGGACTGTAGCCTAAAAGTGAGTACTGGTATAGGTAAAGAGAGCTACAGGAAAAGCCTTCTAGTTCTAGCTCAAAGGAAGAAAGGGCATTTTAACAGGGAGAATGGTGGATACCTCCCATTTTTCTTTATGTTCTCTTCATTCTCTCCAAGCAGTCCCATCATAAAAGCCACAGTAGGAGGAGAGAGCCCCAGGAGCCTAAAACTCCAAAGAAAACCTTCTTTGATCAGAGGGGTTGTGATCCCAAAAAGGAGAGGTAAAACCTATTGCTTCCCTCCCCTCCCCTTTTCTTCTCATCATTTAGCCCTAGATGCAGTAGCATATGCAGTTTTCTGGATGGAGGACTGAAAAAGGGAGCCCTTGGGAACCAGACAGAACTGGAGTGATCAGGGAGAAAAGGAAGTCAGGAAAGCAATCCCATAAAGTGGCTAATGAACTCCTGTGTTGACCCCCAAGCTTAAAATGGGTGGATAAGTTCCAAAATAGCAAACTCTTATAGACTGAGAACTTAATTTCCAAACTACCACCCAAATCCCTGGCTGGCCACTAAGTGGCACGCACATGGAGAAGATCTCAATTGCATTGCAAAGGCTTTCAAAGTGATAAACACTGACATCACAACCCTACAGAAAGCTGCTCAAACTTGCAAGCTGAACCAAACTAAGTTAAATGTCTAATAAAACAAAAATATCAATGTTTTTACCTACATATGAACAAATAATATCAAAAGTACTAAAAGTGCCAAAGATACAATCTCAAAATTTCAAGTGGCATCAATAGATGCCAGTACCAAAATGATATAGATGCTGGAATTAATTTTAAAGACAAAGACATTACTATAGCTATGATAAAAATGTTCCAATAACTAAGAGCAAACACTCTTGAAAGAAAAAAAATATCAGAAAGAAGCAACATATAAAGAAGAAGCAAAGAGAAATGTAAGAAGTGAAAATAATTGAAATTTAATTTTTATTTTTTTGTGGTATGAGGGATGGAACCCAGGGACATTCTACCTCTAAGCTACACCCCAAGCCCTATTTTATTCTTTATTTTGAAACAAGGCCTCACTAAGTTGTTGAGGCTGGCCGTGAACCTGCAATCTCGCTGGCTCAGTCTCCCAAGTACTAGATTACAAACGTGCTCCACCAAGTCCAGCTTTGAAATTTTAAAACTCATTGAATGGGCTAGGTTCAATAGCAGCAAAATGGAGAGAGTTTACAAACCATATCCCTTATGAACATAATAGGCAAAAATCCTCAGCAAAATATTGGCAAATAAATCCAACAACCACCCAGGCGTGGTGCAAGCCTATAATCCCAGTACTTGGGAGGCTGAGACAGGAGGATGGTAAGTTCAAGACCAGCCTCAGAAACTTAGTGAACTCTGTTTCAAAATAAAAAATAAAAAGGGCTGAGGTATAGCTTGGAGGCAGGATACCTCAGGGTTCAATTCCCAGTATTAAAAAAAAAAATCCAGCAACATACAAAAAGGATTATATATGACAACCAAGTGGGATTTATCCTAGGAATGCAAGGGTAGCTGCCTTGAATCCTAAAGGTATTCTAATGCCTGGCTCCAGGTCCTTGTGGGGCCTGACTCCACATCTTTCCCTTTAGTTCCATAAACTTACCTCTGTACTCAAAATATTTGCACCTTCTTGCTTAAAGGGGAAATGAGGAAATCTGTTACTTGAAATCAAAAACAATTGATAAACACAGAAATATAATTCCAACAATACCATCAATGCTTAAAAAAAAATTTTTTTAAGGCGGGCGTGGTGGTACACACTTGTAATCCCAGCATTTGGGAGGCTGAGACTGGAGGATCTGGGTTCGCAGCCAGCCTCAGCTACCTAGTGAGGCACTCCACAACTTAGTGAGACTCGGTTTCAAAATAAAGAATAAAAAAATAGGGCTGAGGGTATAGCTCGGAGATAGAATGCCCCTGAGTTCAATCCCCAGTACCGCAAAAAAAAAAAAAAAAAAAAAAAAAGTTTTATTTAGACCTTCCAAAATGAAACTGGATTCACTTTGCAAATACTAAATGAGTCCCTGCCTTCAAAAATATTGAGGAAAAAAAAGAAACTTAAAGGTTTAGCCACCACATGGTAATATTTATATACATTACAAAACACTAGACAAATTAAGATTAAAATGTAAAGTATTATTTGTTTGATATTACTACTAGACCATACAACTCATACTGTTCTTACCACCTCTTATGCCTAGCCCCCTGTTTTTCACATAGCAGGACTGTTCAAGAAATCCCTGGTGAAATAAACTGTTGGGTTATCATGAAAACTGAGAGGAGCTGCCACTCTAATCCAGGAGTGCAGACTTATCCTTAAATCGTATGACCTTGAGCAGTTCACTAAATTCCTCTAAACCTAAGTTTCTTCACAGGTAAAACAGATTAAGATTTAAATATTTCTAACAGTAAAATACAGCAATAAAATTCTACAGTTCTGTGATTTAACAGAATTCTAATAATACTCTAATAGAGTATTTCTCCAATACTCTAATATGGACTTTAAAAATAAAATTATTAATTTCACCACAAAAGTTGGACTAAAGGGATGGAAATCCTTTTAAACAAGGATGAGGGAGAAATGAGAAGCTCACTGTTAAAATTCAAACTTGGCTGCCTTCTAAAATAAATTTTATTCATTATTATTTATTAAGTATGCAATTAGTCAAATATAACAGTCTGATAAACTAGAATTTTGAACAAACAAATGCTTTAAAATTCTAATAACTATGCATAAGCAGTAAATTATTCTTACTTGAATTTCTACTGCTGTGTAGAGCAGGGTTACTAAGTACATAATTACATAAGAGAGCCACCCAACTTCCAAAGGAGCCATTCCAGTGAATTGTGTAAATAATATGCTTTAAAAAAACATAACCTCCTCACATATGAATTTAGATTTACCAGATATGGAGGAGCTCTGTACCTGTGAGACTAGAATACAGTCTTAAAAAGGCCTTCCTAATTATGAACTTACCACAGAGACTAGAATGACCCAAAGCAAATTAATACATAGTTTTTTCATAACTTTCTATAAAAACATTTTCACTATTCTGCTTCACTGAAGAAAACAAAAGCTCTTAAAAGTCTCTGTCAGCCAGGTGTGGTGGCGCATACTTGTAATCCCAGCATTTGGGAGGCTGAGACCAGAGGATCTGGGTTCACAGCCAGCCTCAGCTACTTAGTGAGGCCCTCCACAACTTAGTGAGACTGTTTCAAAATAAAGAATAAAAAATGCAACTAGGAGCCGGGCGTGGTGGTGCATGCTTGTAATCCCAGCATTCAGGAGGCTGAGACCAGAGGATCCGGGTTCGCGGCCAGCCTCAGCTACCTAGTGAGGCACTCCACAACCTAGTGAGACCTGGTTTCAAAATAAAGAATAAAAAATAGGGCTTGGAGGTATAGCTCGGAGGTAGAATGCCCCCGAGTTCAATCCCCAGTACCGCAAAAAAAAAAAAATGCGACTAGGAGTATAGCTCGGAGATAGAATGCCCCTGGGTTCAATCCCCAGTACCTCAAAAAAAAGTCTCTGTCATGAGATAGTTGTGTCTTACTCTTCTTTCATTTGTATCAACAGTAAGTTACAAATATCTGGTTTATGGATGATTTTACTGTAAGACTGTTGATTTTTAAAGAATAAAACTTTTTTTTTTTTTTTTGGTGCTGGGTGTTGAACCCAGGAGCATTCTACCTCTGAGCTACACCCCCAGCCCTATTTTACTTCTTATTTTGAAACAGGGCCTCACTAAGTTGCTGAGGCTGGTTGCAAACCTGCAATCCTCCTGTCTCAGCCTCCCAAGTACTGGGATTAAAAGCATGCACCACCATTCCTGGCCACGAACATTTTAAATCACATAAAGTATTCAACATTAGCAGGCAAAATACTAATGCCTAGAGGCCACATGTTTCCTATACCCCCCCCCCCAAAAAAAGTCATTTCCTATACTTTAGGAAACCAACTAAATTATGCATATAGCCTGGTGGTATTTTTATTCTCCCCATAACAGAATGAAAAGAATGTTCACTTAGTGTCTTTGTCACATTATTAAAAATCACCTGGTACTGCCTGGCGTGGTGGCACACACCTGTAATCCCAGTACTTGTGAGACTGAGATAGGAGGATCACAAGTTCAAGACCAGCCTCAGCAGCTAAGAAACTCTCAGAAACCTAGCAAGACCCTGTTTCAATCAATCAATCAAGCAACCAATAATAAAGGGCTGAGGGCTCTGAAGTTCAGAGTAAACTTCCCTAGGGTCAATCCCCTGTACTTAAAAAAAAAAAAAAAAAAAAAATCACCTGGTGTTAAATAAAGAGAATTCCTATTTTTTGAAGTGCTCATTTTCTTGGTAACAGTAAAACTGCAAATACCTTAGATTAGTTTTCACCAACTCACTCACCTATACCTGTAAACTTAAAATCATGCTGCAAAAAAAAAAAAAACTAGTTATGCTACAATTCCATTGTATTGAATTCAAGTCAAATCCCATTGCAATAAGCTCTAAGGATTGTCCAAATTCTTTTATTGCCCTTGAATTTACTGCATTAAATATTATTTGAAATAACTAGGCCACCAGCTGAGGCCTGGGAATCATGGGGTTACACAACAATCTTTGATGCTGTGGAGTTGGCCTATGCACAAATTTCAAATGATCACAGTGCTCATTGTGGGGATTAGACTTTGTGTATTTCTGAGAGAAGGAGAGTAGGGAAGGGGGTGAGGGAAAGGTAAGTGGAGAGAGGAAAAAAGGAAAAACAGAAAAGGAAAGCTTAGTTTCAACTAGAGAAGTAAATAAAAGTTGAAACAGTCTTTCATTTTGATGAAAAGCATTTGCAATATCCCTCCCACTTCACCCCCATGATTTACACGTTTGTTCACAGCAGTTGCTATGATTCAACAAAGATTGATGTCATGTTAATAATCTACATATTAAGACCAGGCTGGCTGCCATGAGTGATCAGTGCTTTTGTCCCTTATTTCCCTGGCAAAGAGAATTCCTTTCCTAGGGAAAAAAAAAATAAACATACTCTACTTTGGATCATATTCCTCTATAGATCTGTTTGCACTGACAGTGGGTTCAAAAGGGAACTATCTGGAGCTTTCTTCTTAAAGAGAGGAAACTCCGTTCATGAAAGGATCCCCTGCTATCAAACAGGGTATTTCAACGACTGCAAACCAAGTCTCCCAGCCCTCTTGGGTACTCCTTAATTTAACTTTTGTGTAGGAGTAGAGAAAAGAAATTACTTGCTCATTAGAAAGAGAATAAATGCCTTCATAAATAAATGCAACCGCTTTACATCTGATTTCCTAAGCACCACAGACCAGCAGAGAGAAAAACTCCTTTTTCAGCAATGTTTACTTCACTATCAAATGGCTGACTGATTGGCAGTTACAATATATGAAATAAATAACCATCTCAAAGACCAAGTGTCATGTTCCCTGGTACGTAACAAAAATGAACATTATCTACCCTCCCCATCCAGTTTATGGAATTTAGCAGGAGAATAGATTTATTGGCTATTTGATTGTTTGATATGGTTGTGAGGACATTTTCTGTGACGGTGTGGTTATTATTGAGGTTAGATAAGAAATTCTCCTTTCTCTCAGGACATTAGTATTAAGAGTTACATATTCACAAGAAGGATACAAAATGAGTATTTCTGAAGCAAGTGAAATGTGACAAGAAATTGTGAAAAGTGGAGTGATGAGTATACCTAATAATTTTTCTTTTTCCAGGAAAATAAAGAACCAATCCAATTTGTTATAAGCCAGGATGCAAACTAGTAAATCTCAAATGTACAACCTGATGATATTGCCCACTCTTAGATGTCAATCTAAAAATCAGTGCATCCGATTTTAATGTAAAATGTATTTAAAGATTTAAAAGCTAGCTTTTAAAACTTGTTACAAGATATGTTAGAAGAAAGGGAGATTCAAATCCATGCATCATTAAATACCAATGGTGCTACAATATCTAGGCACAACAGAATACAAGCACATACAGTCAGACTTCATTTACAAACTCCTTTACAAAATGTTAGTTAACTTCTTAATGGAATCTTTGACCTGTTTGTCAGGTAGCTGAATCATTAAATAGCCTAAGTTGTGTGGCCTACATCATGAGTCATGTACAACCTACTATCATTAATAACAAAGAGGAATAAACGAATTTTTCACAAAACCTTTAATTTTTTTGGTACTGGAGTTTAAACCCAGGGGCATTCTCTGAGCTATACTCCCAACCCTTTTTAATTTTCATTTATTTATTTTGGTACTAGGGATTGAACCCAGGGGCTTCTACTTCCAAGTCACAACCCCAGTCCTTTTTACATTTTATTCTGAAACAGGGTCTTGCTAAGTTGCTGAGGGTCTCACTAAATTGCTGGGGCTGGCCTCAAATCTATAATCCTCCTGACTCAGCCTCACAAGTACTGGGATTATAGGCATGTGCCACCAAGCCTCACAAAGCCTTTTTTTTTTTTCTTTGGTGCAATACAAGAGGATTGAACCCAGGGGCATTCTATCTCGAGTATACCCTCAGCCCTATTTTTTTTTTTTTTTCTTTATTTGGAAACAGGGTCTCACTAGGTCACTGAGAGCTTCACTATTTGCTGAGGCTGTCCTCCAACCTGTAATACTCCTGTCTCTGCCTCCAGGAGGATGCTCAAGGACAGTGTCAGCAAGTAGTGACGCTCTCATCGACCCAGCAAGACCCTGTTTTCAAAAAAGAAATAAAATTGGGCTGGGGATGTATCTCAGAGGTAGAATGCCTCCGAGTTCAATCCCCAGTACCACAAAAACAAACAAACAAAAAGAAAAACATCAGCCAAGCATGGTGGTGCACACCTGTAATCCCAGTATTTGGCAGGCTAAGATAAGAGAATCGCAGGCTCGAGAAGCACAGTGAAACGCTCAGCAATTTAGCAAACCCTGTTTCAAAAAAATAAATAAAAAGGGCTGAGGATGTAGGTCAGAGAAAGAATGTCCCTGGGTTCAATTCCCAGTACCACAAATGAAAAAAAGAGAAAAAAGAAAACTATCAAGCCAGGTGTGGTGGTGCATGCTTGTAATCCCAGTAACTTGGGAGGCTGAGACAAGAGGATTACAGGTTCGAGGACACCCCCAGCAACTTAGTGAGACCCTGTTTCAAAATAAAAAATAAAATAGGCTGGGGGTATAGCTCAGAGGTAGAATGCCTCTGGGTTTAATTCCCAGTACCACCAAAAAAAAAGAAAGAATCACTCAGCTAGGCATGTGGCACTAAGAAACGACTTAGGAAATTGAGACAGGAGAATGGCAGGTTCAAGGATTATTACAACCTAGTGACACTTTCAGCAACCAAGAGAGACCCTATTTCAAAAGCAAAAAATAAAAAAGAGGCAGGTGTAATAGCACACGCTTGTAATCCCAGTACTTGGGAAGCTGAGATAGGAGGATGGCAGGTTCAAAGCCAGCCTTGGCAACTTAGCAAGACTCTCAGCAACCTAGTGAGACCCTGTTTCCAAATAAGAAATTTAAAAAATCGAGCTGGTGGTGTAGCTTGGAGGTAGAATGCCTCTGGATTCAATCCCCAGTACCAAATAAATAAATAAATAAATAAATAAATAAATAAATAAATAAATAAATAAATAAATAAATAAAGGAAAGGTGTAGCTTAGAGGTAGAATGTCCCTGGGTTTGATGCCCCATACCACAAAAAAAGAAAAAAAAAAACCAAAACAGTACCTCTTTCTTTATTTCTCCCATTTCTTTTTGCGGTCCTGGGGATTGAACTCAGGGGCATTCTACCCCTGAGCTACACACCCCCAGCCCTATTTTTTATTCTTTATTTTGAAACAGGGTCTCACTAAGTTGCAGAGGGCCTCAATAAGTAGCTGAGACTGACTGCAAACCCAGATTCTCCCTTCTCAACCTCTCAAGTACTGGGATTACAAGTGTGTGCCACCACGCCTGGCCTCCTCCCCCCCCCCTTCTCTCTCTCTCTCTTTTTCTTTTCATACTAGGGATTGAACCCAGGGTCTTGTATATGCTAGACAAGTGCTCTACCACTAAAATGCATCCTTCAAGCCCCTTTTCTGCTTTTTAAAGTTTTCCTCCCTAAACCTACATATGAAAGGATAGATTCTGGTTAGCCAGGCAATGTTTAAAATGAAGACTACTTATGAAAATCAACATATGTATAAGCAAAATCAACATTAATATTTTGATCCTGATTGAAAATACTGAATGGATTACACTGTCCTTGTGGTCAGTCAATATTATGTTCATGCCAGTTTTCAACTACAACACAGTAACATTTAATATTAATACTTGCCGGGCGTGGTGGCACACGCTTGTAATCCCAGCATTTGGGAGGCTGAGACTGGAGGATCCAGATTCCTGGCCAGCCTCAGCTACCTAGTGAGGCATTCCGCAACTTAGTGAGACCCTGTTTCAAAATAAAGAATAAAAAATAGGGCTGGGGGGGTATAGCTTGGAGGTAGAATGCCCTAAGTTCAATCCTCAGTACCGCAAAAAAAAAAAAAAAAAAAAAAAATTAATACTTGAAAAGAAGCATAAATGTAAAACCTTTACTGAAAGGCAAAAGACAATGGCATTAGTGTAAGTAGCTCATGCTCAGGTAATATTCAACTATTTGCAATTAAATGTGGATGAAAATATGGAGATTTAGACATGAGTCTTTATATAAAATCTTCAGTTTTATGGATATTTATAGCATGTATCCAGTCTTGCAGAACTCCATCTTCTTTCACCTCATTTGTAATATTAACTGCTCCTAAACCATTTTAATACATTGTTACTGGGATATATCTTTTACACAGTACCTACCAAGCAGCAGATCAATACTCTAATACAGAGATGCCGATTCCATTACCACAAAAACCTGTGCAAGCAGCCAGCTGCTGAACAAAGAGCACAGCTGTCATCAGTTTTATTTCTAGCATGTCTCCACTCCACTGAGATGAAACATTTTGCTCTGATGGGCAAGTAGAAGTTGGGAAAAAGAAAATGGCATTTAAAATAACACTTAAGAAGCTTTGATTACTGAGGAAGTTTCAAAGACAGAGCTAAAATAAATTTCTTTACACCTACAGGACACTCATCATTTACCATCAAATCCATCTGTTCATATGTGACCATACTGCTGCACTTCATGCATTATAAATTGCCATGACATTAGATGTTTATGTTGTGTAGACTGCCACATAAAGACTAAATTGATACAGCAACAGGGTAGGAAGAAGAATGAAAATAAAGCAGTGGATGAGAAAAAAGGGAAGAGAAAAGGAAAACACTATTCTTTGTAAAGTCATTTTCAGAAACAAAATTTTTAAATTTTTTCTTTCTAAATTTGCTACCAAAAAAATTTTATTCGCAGCCTTTTCATATACTTATTACATTTATCTCTCCCTCATGCTATCATTATGATCTTGAGTCCATAAAATTGAGCTGAAATATGATTAGAAAGGACAGAAATCTATCCATCCACAGTGGTACTAGCAACTTGTGACACCAGAAGGATTGAACTTTTGTCTAAAACCAATTCTCCCTGTCTTTTCTTACACTATGCATTTTCAATGAATGAAAGCTGCAATACATCCTTTCTAGAGAAGCTTTAATCATTCTCACAATTTGGTTGCTATGACAACAGGATGCCCTTTATCTGTGCTGTTTTCCTTTTCCCTATTTGAGTTGACACAAAACACAATCATTCTGCTTTTCTCCAATATGTAACAACTTTATTTTATTCTTAAAGATACTGGATTTCCCTCATGAAGAAAAAAATAATGGAGCTCATGTAAGAATTCTAATTAAGTGGGTGTGGTGATGGACGCCTGTAATCCCAGTACTTGGGAGGCTGAGACAGGAGGATCAGGTTAGTTGCCAGCTTCAGGAACTTAATGATATTCTCAGCAACTCAGTGAGAACCTGTTTCAAAATGAAAAATAAAATTAGGGCTGAGGGTGTAGCTCAGAGGTAGAACACCGCTGAGTTCAATCCTCTATAAAAAAAAAAAAGAGAAAGAATTTTGATTAAATATATAACAACGAATTTAAAAATCTCTGGGGGAGGCTGGGCATGGTGGTGCACGCTTGTAATTCCAGTACTTGAGAGGCTGAGACCAGAGGATCCAGGTTCTCGGCCAACCTTGATTACTTAGGCCCTCCAAACTTAGTAAGACCCTGTTTCAAAATAAAGAATAAAAAATAGGGCTGGAGGTATAGCTCAGAGGTAGAATGTCCCCTGGGTTCAATCCCTAGTACTGAAAAAAAAAAAAAAATATCTGGGGTAAAATTACTTTCACAAAGATTTTCATCATATCAAAACAAACAAGTATCCATGAACCCTGATATCTACAGAAACCTAAAAACTACCTTTAGTAGTGACATTTGTGTACACTTTCCCAGGTAGAAGACAGGAATACCATTTTACAACTTACTTTACTATGATTATCCAATACGATGTGTTTAGAGTCCCACAGAAAGAGTATTGGGTTTCACACTAACTAACCTCCATTTAAAAATCTTTACCTGGAAGCCGGGCGTGGTGGCGCACGCTTGTAATCCCAGCATTCGGGAGGCTGAGACCGAAGGATCCGAAGGATCCGGGTTCGCAGCCAGCCTCAGCTACCTAGTGAGGTACTCTGCAACTTAGTGAGACTCGGTTTCAAAATAAAGAATAAAAAAATAGAGCTGGGGGTGTAGCTCGGAGGTAGAATGCCCCCGAGTTCAATCCCCAGTACCGCAAAAAAAAAAAAATCTTTACCTGGAAGCCGGGTGTGGTGGTGCACGCTTGTAATCCCAGTAATTGGAAGACTGAGACCGGAGGATCCGAGTTCGAGGTCAGCCTCAGCTAGTTAGTGAGGCCCTCCGAAACTTAGTGAGACCCTGTTTCAAAATAATTAAAAATAGGGCTAGGGAAAGCCAGGCGTGGTGGCGCATGCTTGTAATCCCAGCATTTGGGAGGCTGGGACCAGAGGATCTGGGTTCTCGGCCAGCCTCAGCTACCTATTGAGGCATTCCGCAACTTAATGAGACCCTGTTTCAAAAATAAGGAATAAAAAATAAAGCTCGGGATGTAGCTCGGAGGTAGAATGCTCCTGAGTTCAATCCCTAGTACCGCAAAAACAAAAAAAAAATAGGGCTAGGGTTGTAGCTCGGAGGTAGAATGCCCCTGGGTTCCATCCCCAGTACCACATAAATAAATAAATAAAAATAAAGGTGGGCATGGTGGCACACGCTTGTAATCCCAGCATCTGGGAGGCTGAGACCGGAGGATCCGGGTTCGCAGCCAGCCTCAGCTACCTAGTGAGGCACTCCGCAACTTAGTTAGACCCTGTTTCAAAATAAAGAATAAAAAATAGGGCTGGGGGTGTAGCTCAGAGGTAGAATGCCCCTGGGTTCAATCCCCAGTACTGCAATAAATAAATAAATAAATAAATAAATAAATAAATAAATAATATCTTTACCTTGCATTCAAGTTTCTTTGTAGTAGAACCCTGAGGAAATTCGTAACATACAAAAACATTTATAGCATAAACTGAGTTTTTATTTAAAAACTTGCATTCGTATGAAAGATTAAAGAAAAACAATTATTGCTCAAAATTAGCAATATAAAGTTTTTCAAGCATTCTGGCTTCTGAAACACCATACCTGTTATTAGGACTATCATATTGAGATATGTGAGCATAGAAAGTGTTTTGGGGGGCTTTTTGTTTGTTTTTGTACTAGAGATTGAACTCAGGGCATTTTAAATCTGACCTATATTCTCAGCCCTATTTTATTTTATTTTTTATTTGTGAAACAGAGCCTCACTAAGTTGCTGAGGCTGGCCATGAAACCTGTAAATCCTCCTGTCTCAGCCTCCCAAGTACTGGGATTACAGGTGTGAGTCACCATGCCCAGCTCCTTTTTATTTTTTATTTTCAATCAGGATCTCACTGAGTTGCTAAGGGTGACCTCAAACCTGTGATCCTCCTGTCTCAGCCTTCCAAGTACTGGGATTACAGACTTGTGCCACCACACCTGGCAGAAAATGGTTTTGTTTTTTTTGTTGTTGTTGTTTTGATTTTCTGGTACTGAGGATTGGACTCAGGGGCATTCTACCTCTGAGCTATACCCCCAGTCCTATTTTTTATTTCTTATTTTGAAGCAGGATCTCACTAAGTTGCGGAGTGCCTCACTAGGTAGCTGAAGCTGGCCTCGAACCCAGATCCTCTGGTCTCAGCCTCCCAAATGCTAGAATTACAAGCGTGTGCCACCACGCCTGGCCAGAAAGTGTTTTCTGTTGTTGTTTACGGTTTGTGTGTGTGTGTGTGTGTGTGTGTGTGTGTGTGTGTGTGTGGTACTAGGGATTGAAATGAACTCAGGGGCATTCTACCTCCAAGCTACACCTCCAACCCTATTTTTTAATTCTTTATTTTTAAACAAGGTCTCACTAAGTTGCAGAGGGCCTCCTGTCTCAGCCTCCCAAGTACTGGTATCACAAGCATATGCCACCACACCCAGCTCAGAAAGTGTTTTTTAAAAAGATGAGACAGGAGGATCATGGGTTCAAGAACAGCCTCAATAAGTAGTAAGATTCTCATCAACCAAGTGAGACTTTGTTTCAAAATAAAAATAAAACAGCACTGGGGGTGTAACTCAGAGATAGAATGCCCCCAGGTTCCATCCCCAGTACCACAACAACAAAAAAAGCTCTCACTTGTTACTGCCTTTGATTGTACCAGTATTTGCTATAATAACACTTTGTGTATTATCTTTAATAGCCTCAATCACTAAGTTCTACTGACAAAGATAAGTTAAAAACTCCCATCATCCCATATCAGCCATGAATGTATATACATATTTATTGCTTATAAACAAAACATGTAAATATTACTATTTAAGAAGAAAATATGTAAATGTTACTAAATTTCCCATTAGTCCCCTACAGCCATGTAAAATTATTTATAATACTGTAGTATTTTTATAAGATAGAACTAATTTTCACATATTATAAGACATTTTAATTTTAATCACAGCTGAGATAATTAAATATATTTTACAGCATGCAGTGAACTGAAAAATATAATTTATTTAACCAAACCTGAGAATCAAAAACAAACAAGTGCCAGGCATGGTAGCTCACACTTGTAATCCCAGTACTTGTGAGGCTGAGACCGGAGGATCCTGGTTTGCCGCCAGCCTCAGCTACTTAGTGAGGCTCTGTTTCAAAAAAAAAGAATAAAAAATAGGACTGAGGGTGTAGCTCGGAGGTCGAATGCCCCTGGGTTCAATCCCCAGTACCGCGCGCGCGCACACACACACACACACACACACACACACACACACACACAAATCCACTGCCATTCCAAATTCTGAAATAACAATTTAACAGTCTATATTTTAGCAATATTTTTTTTAAAAGAAGGGCTTAACCCAATTTCTAGATAAAGGCCTTTTCTAGGGACTGAACCCAGGGACATTCTACCTCTGAGCTATACCGCAGCCCTATTTTATTTTTTGTTTTGAAACAGCATCTCACCAGGCATAGTGGCACACACCTGTAATCCTTGTCTTGGGAGGCTGAGACAAGAGGATCACAGATAGTAAGCAAGCTTCAGTAAGTAGTAAGACTCTTATCAACCTAGTGAGATTTTCTAAATAAAAATAAAATAGGGCTGGGGGTGTAATTTGGAGGCAGAATGCTTCTGGGTTCAATTTCCAATAAAACATATACACATACACACACAAAACAAACAAACAAACAAACAGGGTCTCACTAAGTTTCTGGGGCTGCCCTCAAACCTGCAATCCTCCAATCCTTCTGTCTCAGCCTCTCAAGTACTGCCAGCTTGTAAAATAAGCTGGCAATTGTTATTATTATTATTATTACTACTACTACTACTACTACTACTACTACTACTATTATGTGTGGCACTGGGGATTGAACCCAGGGGCATTTTATCTCTGAGCTACACCTCCAGCCCTATTTTATCCTTATTTTGAAACAGGGTCTCTCTAGGTTGATGGCAGTCTTACTACTTGCTGAGATGACCCTCAAACCTGCAATCCTCCATCTCAGCCTCCCAAATACTAGGATTACACGCATGCGACACCACACTCAGCTACAATTATCTTTAAAAATATAAATTTCCAGAATTTGTATTTGAAAATAACTACATTGCTATTTGAACTGGTCCAAATTCAAAGAATGCTTTTTTTTTTTTTTTGGTGGTACTGGGGATTAAACCCACAGGCATTCTACCTTAGAGCTATACTCCCAGCCCAGTTTTATTTCTTATTTGGAAACAGTGTCTCACTAGGCTGACAAGAGTCTCACTACTTGCTGAGGCTGTCCTTGAACCTTCGATCCTCCTGTCTCAGCCTCCCAAGTATTGGGATTATAAGCGTGTGCCACTACGCCTGGCAAAGAATGCATTATTATTAAAAAATAAATAAATAAGTTAGGCCAGGTATAATAGCACTTGCCAATAGTCCCAGCTACTCAGGAGGCTGAGGTAGAAGGATCCCAAGCTCAAGGCCAACCTCAGCAACTCAGTGAGACCCTGTTTTGAAATTAAAAAAACAAAACAAACAAACAAAAAAAACCCAGAAAATAAAAAGGACTGGGTAGTGTAGCTTGGCAGTAGAATATTCCTAGGATGAATCTCAAAAAAAAAAAAAAAACAGGAAAGAATTCTCCATTATACTTTTTACTGGTACCTTGCAAAAATTGTTTTTGCAAGTGGTATATGGGATTCATAAAATAAAATTATAACCAGGTTTTTTGGTCAAGGTATACTGCTGATCTAAAAATGATCACAAATTACTCTTTCTTGAATGAGCTAACTAGATGGATGGCATTCTCAGTGTTGATACCTTAAGAGGATGAGGAAAAAGAGAAGATGATAAATGTTTCCCAGGTCTCCCAGAACAGCAGAGTGTAAATAACTGAACATGCTGACAGTAGGTAAGGTTGACCTTGATGGAATAGACTTTATTTCAAATGCTCCTAGATGTAAAGTGCACTCACTAGGGTAAACTGACCTTGCTGGGCATTTGGTTAGTCATAGTATTTCTTTAATAAAAGTAGAAAGATCCTAGAAATACCAGTAGGATAGTAATCTAAGGATTTAAGTGTATCTCTCCACATATCCTTGACAAGTAAAATTCCATCATCACAGACAGGGATAAATCATGGCTGTTTGCCTGAGTAGCTAAGGGGAATGAGAATATTAAGAACAGGATGTTCCAGTACAATTTTTTTATAACCACCAGCAAGTCATCTCTGAACTATTTTCTCTGACACTACCAAACAATATACTCAACATCTCATTAGCTTTTCAAAATGACATTTTATGATGAAACCCAGACCTTAGAGTGAGACCCTCATTTAAAGTCAGTTATGTTAAAATGATAATTATCAATTAACAAAGGCTTTTAATAATAAAAAAAAAAAATACACTATTCAACAACCAAAAACTAAGACTAGCGGGTCTTTCTTTACCGGAGGGCAGGGGAATTGGGGATTAAACCCAGGGGCATTCTATCTCTGAACTATACCCCCAACCCTTTTGATTTTTTATTTTGGAATAGGGTCTCCCTAAGTTGCTGAGTTCTTGCTAAATTGCTTAGCCTGGCCTGGAATCTGTGATCCTCCTGTCCTAGCCTTCCAAGTACTGGGATTATAGGTGTGCGCCACCATGCCTGACTAAGACCAAGGGTCTTCATGGACCAAGGATCACATATTTAAAAACTGCTGAATCTCCTAAAAGTGTGTACAAAATATATACACATTTGTATGACTAGGGAGAGAATCTTACAGCATAGAAGAGGTTTTGAATGAGGACCCTGATCAGAAAAAAAAAGTTATGAAGCCTTGAATGAGATGATCCCACCAGATTCTCAAAACTTATGACTCCATGCACACTTGGTGACATTTTAGATAAGGCAAATAACTGACACACAAGAAAATTAGACTTTGTTTCCTTCTAATTAATTGCATTTACTCTAAATCTAAGTTCAATAAAATCAGTCTCACTTTAAAATAATTTTCTTAGAAGTTGGGTGTGTAGGTCACTGGTAAAGTGCTTGCCCAGTATGTGCAACACACACACACACATACACACACAGTATGTGTGTGTGTGTATATATATATATATATATATATTTTTTTTTTTTTTTTTTTTTTAATAACACTGGGAATTTAATTCAGGGCATCCTGTATGTTAGGGAAGCACTCCACCACTGAGCTGTATCTCCAGGCATAAACATTCAAATTTCAACTATAATATATTTTATTTCTCAATAAGAAAATCTCTTCTAGCCGGGCGCAGTGGCCCATGCTTATAATCCCAGTACTTGGGAGGCTGAGACAGGAGGATCACAGGTTTGCAGCTAGCCTCAGCTACTTAGTGAGGTCTTCTGTGACTTAGTGAGACCCTGTTTCAAAATAAAAAATAAGCTGGGCGTGGTGGCGCATGCTTGTAATCCCAGCATTCGGGAGGCTGAGACCAGAGGATCCGGGTTCGAGGCCAGCCTCAGCTATCTAGTGAGGCACTCTGCAACTTAGTGAGACTCGGTTTCAAAATAAAGAATAAAAAATAGGGCTGGGGGTATAGCTCGGAGGTAGAATGCCCCTGAGTTCAATCCCCAGTACCACAAAA
>PVLC010017852.1:0-33095 GCA_004027655.1 Graphiurus murinus
GAAAGCACAGAGTTCCCATATACCCCATCCCCACATACACATAACCTCCCCAAGTACCAACATCCCTGTCCTATTAGAACATCTGGTACAATCAATGAACCTAAACACAATCTTCACTCAAAGTCAATCATCTGCATTAGGGTTCACTCTTGGTGTTGCAAATTCTATGGCTTCTGATGGATGCAATGTGACATGTAGCCACCATTGTGGAATCATCTAGAATAGTTTATCTGCCTTATAACCCTTTTGTGTTCTTCCCTCCTACCCTGCAACTTCCGGCAACCACTGATCATTTTTCTGTCCTCGTAGTTTTACCTTTTTTCTCATAATGACATATATTGGAATAATACAGTAGGGAGCCCTTTCAGATCGGCTTCTTTCATTTAGTAATATGCATTTAAGTTTCCTTTATGTCTTCTCATGGCTTCATAGTTTTTCTTCTCTTAACAACATTAATTTCATTGCTGTCACTATCAGGAGTTTTGTTGTTTTTCTTATTTTTCAGTTCAGAGATCTAGCCCTAAGATCTAACTCTCACAGTTGGGCAAGTGCTCAACTGCTAAACTACACCCTCAGTCCAGTTCATTTCTTTTTAGAGTTAAATAATATTCCATTGTCTGGATATGCTACAGTTTATTTACCCATTCACTTGCTTAAGGACATTTTGTTGCTTCCAAGTTTTGGTACTTATGAATAAAGCTGTTATAAACATCTGTGCATAGGGCTTTGTGTAGATATAAGTTTCTAATTCGGTTGGGTAAATATCAAAGAGTGTGATTTCAGATTATCTGCTAGGAATATATTTAGTTTTGTAAAAAACTGCCAAACTGTCTTCCTGAGTGATTGTACCATTTTGCATTCCCACCAGCAATGAATAAGAGTTTTTGATGCACCACATCCTCACCAGAATTTCATGCTGTCAGTATTTTGGATTTTGGCCATTCTAATAGTGGCATCTCATTGTTGCTTTAATTTGCAGTCCCCCGATGACATAGTGGTGAATATCTTTTCACATGCCTACTTGCCATCTGTGTATTTTCTTCCGTGAGGCATTTGTTTGACCATTTTTCATTGGTTGTTCATTTTTTTTTTAATCATTGCATGTTAAGAATTCTTTGTATACTTTGGATAACAGTCCTGTGATAGATAACCTCAGCAAGAATTTTTTTCCCAGTCTGTGGCTTGTCTTCTCATTCTTTTGATGTTGTCTTTAGAAGAGCAGAGATTTCGAGTTTTAATGAAGTCCAGCTCATCAATAATTTCTTTCATTTATTGTGCCTTTGATTTTGTTTACGAACGATTACTTCTGTACCTAAGGTCAATGAGGTTTTCTTTTACATTACCTCATAGGAGTTCTATGGTTTTGCGTTTTACATTTAGGTCAATGATCTATTCTGAATTAACTTTTGTGACATGTACAAGGTTTGTGTCTAGATTAATTTTTTTCTTTTTCTTTTTTTTTTTGCGGTACTAGGGATTGAACTCAGGGACATTCTACCTCCGAGCTATACCCCCAGCCTATTTTTTATTCTTTATTTTGAAACCAGGTCTCACTAAGTTGTGGAGTGCCTGTGATAGATAACCTAGGTAGCTGAGGCTGGCTGCAAACCAGGATCCTCTGGTCTCAACCTCCCAAATGCTGGGATTACAAGCCTGCGCCTCCACGCCCAGCTTAAATTAATTTTTTCATGTGATGTCCAGTTGTTCCAGCATCACTGATTGAAAAAATGATATTTTTCCATTGGATCACCTTTGCTCTTTTCTCAAACATCAGCCAATTAAATTCACGTGAATGTACTTCTGGACTCTCTTCTGTTTCATTAATTACTTTGTCTATTCTTTCACAATACCTCGTTGTCTTGATTCATGTATTTATATTAAAGATAGTCAGTTTTTAAGATTATGGCATTTACCTATCTGGTCCTGTGTGTGTGTGTGTGTGTGTGTGTGTGTGTGTGTGTGTGTGTGTGTGTGTGTGTGTGTGTGTGTGTGTGTGTATGTGTGTGTGTGTGTATGTGTGTGGAGAGGGGAGCAGGTAACTGGGGATTGAACTCGGGGCTTTGTGCATGCTAGACAACCGTTCTACCACTGAGCTACATCCCTGGTCCCTGGCTGGTTCTCTTAGAGATGGCTCATTCAGCACAGTACAGCAACAATATTGGAGAGATAGTAGGGACAAGAAAGGGCATTCATAGCCCTCTGACTCTGTTTTACTCACAGGCATGTCAAGGGGGTCATAGAGAAGGTGGCCAGTGGATCATTCAGTTGGGATGAGGGGTACATAGCATGCATGGGCATAATAATCTGATGTCACAGAGGGACTGAAGACACTGGGCTATGACCAAAAGCCTTAGAGCACAATGTCCAAAGACTTGATGGTGCCAGTAATATTTCAGTGAGTGTCAGTGCATTCTGAAGGCCATCCCCTCCTTCTTACTGTTAGAAGCCTGGGACTTACTCCCAACTTAAAACATCCATGGAAGGCCTAGTGGTAAAATGCTTGCCTTGCAAGCACAATGCTCTGGGTTTGATTCCCAGTACCAAAAAAGAAAAAAAAGAACAACCATGGAAAAAGCAGGCAAGAGGTCCAAATACACTAAGTTTGTGAAGTTGCAGAAAAGTAAATTAAGTTATATTTTAGTATACTTGATAACTTGAGTTTAGAAAATTCTTACCTTTTCCATAATTATGAGGTTAAACTAATGCTCATATATCAAACTCACACGGAAGGAGGTTAATTGTCACTTCCCAGAGCACAAAAGGCAGCAGAAGGTCAGGGGAGCCTTCCCTTTTTACTTTATTTTTCTGCATATATTCTAGCTGCACTAACCAAGAAAGGTGCAGGCCCTCCACCTCCACCCCAGGTAATCTTATTTAAGGTAATTGACTCCAGTTGTGTTGGGTCATGGCTCATTAGATAAGAACATTATCTTTAGCCTCATGTAGATATCAAGAGTCCACATCATCTAAGGTCAAGCTTCCAACGGAAGTGGAGGTGAAGCAATTATTCTGATCTCAGAGCAGATGGCTGTGTTCTAGAGGGAAATGGTGCATAAAACCCCAAACAATGAAGGACTTGAGGGAGCAATCCTCCATGGCAGTCATGACTATAAAGTCAACACAAAGGACCAATTTGCAGAACCGGTACAATGTTTGAGCATTAGGGAAAGCATGGGGTACCCGCTACGCGGGGACTTCCAGCCTGGACTGGAGGAGGAGGGGCGCGGCAGGGAGCAGGGCTATGCATATTGCTATATGTAGTGCATGCAAATCTCAGCTCACAAACCCAGCTGTGGAAGAGGTCATTTTACTTTCCTATAAATGAAAATACTTAGAACAAACTCCTTTCTTCCAGGCAACAGAAACAGTTTGTCATTTCTGGATGCCTGCCCTTTCCCTGGGATTGCATCTAAATCTGAGGCTCATGCAATGCCTGTGAATGTGAGTTAGGGGTGTGGGAGGCATCCCACCGAGCTGGCATCTGGTTTAACTAGCACAGCTGATCAGGTGGGATATGGACGTGCTGGTCACTGTAAAGTCACCCCATGTATCAGGCTATGCCACAGTAACTTTGGGTTTGGCTCTGGGTCAACTAACTCCTAGAACCCTCTTGGGCATACAGGATAAGCCTGAGGCTTCCATGTCATTCTGGTGGGACCATCCATTGTGATTAGTCACTTCCTTGGTACTCTTGAATCATTCCACTGACACAGCATCCCTGACCCCACCATTCACAGGTCTACTCTGAGGCAGCTTCAAACTCCGGTGCCAGGACAGGTTAGACAGCTACCCTCACTAAGGAGTCTTGGCCTCCTTCCTAGTTTTCACCTAGATTCCACTGCAGTTTCCACGTCTCTCTGGAGTTCTGTTGTGGTGCATCCTCCCTGCTGCATCCCAGGAAGGTGTCCAGGTGCAGGCCATTTCATCCAGGATCCATCCTTACCTAAGTTCCCTTCTCCTGGGTTCCCGTGGGTTCGTGGCTAGTAAAAGACGTGTGGACACTTGAGCCTTGAGAAGGGGGAGTGCGTGGACTTTATTCTTTACCACATCTTCTCCCATATCTTTTGTAAATGCTCCACTTCTTCTTGTTCTCCTGAGGCCTAGACTTGGAAAACCTTAAAAGCTAATAAATGGCTCCTTTTGTTTCTGGTAATCCTTTCCCTGAGGCAGTGATGGGGACTAACCCACTGAGAGAAGGCTGGCAGGTTAAAGAAGCAGTATAAACCATATATATATATATATATATATATATATATATATCAATATATATATATATATATATATATATCAGCCACATATATGCTATTCTGCCTTCCCAGCCTAGTCCTTGCCAATATATTAGCCACAATCATAATGTATGCTAGAGAGAAATCAGACAACAGAATATAAGGATTTAACAGCTGGATTAACTGTGGGGTCTGCTCAGGGGATCCTACCTTAGAGTCTTTGGTTCACTCTCTGGTCTTACTCTTCTTGGAGAAGCCCCAGGAAGTGGGTTTTGGAGATGGGGACTTTATCAATCAGAGATCATACTAAAATGGGTCCAGTCTTTCTAGTGTCTCCTCTCCCTTTGTTCTCCTTTCCCCAGTTTTCTTCTACCTCTCCACTTACTCCACTCTTCTCTGTCTCCCTGCCTAAAAGGAAAATCAAATGACAGGACTCCAGGATCCTTTCAGGAGACTCTCGTTTGCCTCGTTAGTAGAACGAGCATTCTGCTCATCGGTGACCCTGGCATCCTACCCAGTTAGCATCTCCTTTTACCTTCAATGGCATTCAAATTTGAATCATAAATTAGCCAGGCACTCCAGGAATTTTAGACAAGCTCATTCTTAAAAAGATTTAAAGCCAGGCATGGTGGCGCACACTTGTAATCCCAGTATTTGTGAGACTGAGACAGGAAGATCGCAGGTTTGAAGCCACCTCGGCAACTTAGCAAGGCCCTCCACAAAATAAAATGGGGCTGAGGGTATAGCTCAGAGAGAGATTGTACTGGGGATTCCCCAGTAGCAGAGAGAGAGAGAGAGAGAGAGAGAGAGAGAGAGAGAGAGAGAGAGAGAGAGAAAGAGAGAGAGAGAGAGATAGATTTGACCTCCAGTGAGAATAGCTGTTTAAATACTACAAGAATTTAAACAAATGCAAACACTGTTTAGGACATGACAAAAAAAAAAAAAAAAGCCAAATTTCAACCTACAGCTGCTATAATTCACAGAGTGAGATGGTTGAAGAGAAGCCTGGGCTAAGTCCCTCTGGAGTCTACAGGGTTCAGTCTGGGGAGGTCAGTCATGGAACCAGGGAGAAGAGTTGGCAGCCTTGGCTTTCCGTTCCTGCTCCAAGGCATCTGGGTTTATTTGGGAGTGTTGGAGGGTGGGGTTGGGGTGTGGGAAGGACAACAGAATGTTGGAGTGTCTTCTAGTCTGGAGGCTTGACAAATGTCAGGTCACTCAGGAATGAAGTTACAGCAGAAACAAAGAGATCAAGAGAGATGCTGACCAAGGAGCGGCTTCTTCCTGGTTCTGATAATGTGGGGAGCTTTAAACCAGACTTTTCCCTGCTTGTAAAGGACTCCCTCTCCAGTGTTGGGTAAACTCTGAAAAGATATCTTCCAAGAAGGCTATTAGCTTCATGAAAGCAAGTTAGCTTCAATAATTTCTGAATGAAGAACTATTTTCTTTTTTGTTGTTGTTTTTTATAGGTTTTCTTTTTCTTTTTTCTTTCTTTTTTTTTTTTTTGTGGTACTGGGGATTGAACTCAGGGGCATTCTACCTCCGAGCTACACCCCCAGCCCTATTTTTTATTCTTTATTTTGAAACCGAGTCTCACTAAGTTTCAGAGTGCCTCACTAGGTAGCTGAGGCTGGCCACGAACCCAGATCCTCCGGTCTCAGCCTCCCGAATGCTGGGATGAAGAACTACTTTCTAATCATCAGAAGTCATTATATTTATGAAAGAGGGAAGACAACAAAAACAGAAATATGTGTCAAAACTGAATCTTTCATTTAACATGCATGAACAATGATGAGAATTAACAGCACTTAATTGAGAACCATAGATTTGAATCAAAATCACAGCAAAATCTGAAATCTATACTTATGTAGTAAATGTACCTTTCCTATTATATTTAAACTAGTTAAGAAATGGTGGTATGGCAGGGTCTGAGCACTGGAAACTTTGACTTGGAATTAAAAAAAAATCTTAGAACATCCACAAAGTGAATTGTTAAGAACTTGCTATGTATTAAGTTCATTATTCTTCAGATTAAGGGCTATGCATAGACTATACAAAAGAAAATGTTAATAATATTAAAGTTGCTGAGGAAATTTTCAGTTATATTAAAGACAGATTGGCTGGGCATAGTGAAGTACACCTATAATTCTAGGACTTGGGAGGTTGAGACAGGAGTATCTCAAGTTCAAGGCTAGCTTCAACAATTTAGCAAGACCCTCTTTCAAAATAAAAAGAGATGGGGGTAGCTAGGTATGGTGGCATATGCTTGTAAGCCTAGTACTTGGGAGGCTGAGACAGGAGGATCACAGGTTCATTGCCAGCCTCCTCAACTATGTGAGGCCCTCAATTATATTGAGACCCTGTTTCAAAATATAGAATAAAAAATAGGGCTGGAGGTGTAGCTCAGAGGTAGAATGCCCCTGGGTTCAATCCCTAGTATTGCAAAAAAAAAAAAAAGGGTGGGGGAGAGTGGAGGCTGTAGCTTGATAGTAGAACACCCCTCAGTTCAATCCCCAGTGCAAACAAAAAACAAAAATAACCAAGCTGAATCTGAACTTGTATATGGGAAGTTGCTCTGTTTTCTGACATCATTTCTTCCCCTGGCCCAGGTGAAATGCCTTTTGAAGAACAAAACAGTCTTTGGTACCTGCAGCTTACTCTCAACAGTCTGTAGAAGTGACCAGTGTGGCTGTCTCAGCAACTTTCAACCTGGATTAGTTAAGACTCAAACAGAGTCACAGTCAAATCACCAAATAGAGCCCATATTCCACTAGAACAACAAATGCTTCGAAAACCTGGTCAAAATGCTCTTCTTTTTATAAGGATTTTTTTCTTTGAAGGTAATGCTTCTGCTAGGTAGGAATGGAAAAGAAAAAGAACAAAAGTTTTAAACTTTGAACATAAAAATAAGGGCAAGCATAAGAGCTGGTGCACATTCCTGGGCCCCATCTGCCAAGATTCTGGTTCCGCAGGTCAGAGGGATCCGGGTTGGATGCTATGGTTTGGGGCTGGAGGGGAGAGAAGATGTTGAAACCTCAGGTCCTTCCCAACCAGAGAGCTGGGCATTGCCAAGGCTGAGGCAACATTATCTGTCTTAAACAATTAACTGGTCTGTAGCTAAATGTGCAGCAAATACGCATGCTCTCAGTTGACCCGAGCCCTCTGTTAAATCTGGTTTTGCCTCCTGCCATGTCCCTCCCATGTGAGCCTAATTTGCTATCCAGTTCATTTAAACACAGGCTTTTAGAATTCAGAGCTCAGAGGAAGATCTCTTCTGGAGCCGAGACAGTACTATTTTTGGATCCTGTTTATTTTATAATTTTGCATATAAAGAGTAGGCAGCCAGAAACACAAATGATCTATTTTTCCCTCTGCTTTCTTCAGTCTGACACAGTTCACATTAATGCTGCAGTAGCATTATTTATTTAAATCACCAAGTAGTGGACACAAGTCACACGCGTGGTGGCACAGATGCTCCTCACCCCCACATATGGGGCCACATGGCAGATAAATATTACAACAGGCACCCTCCAATAGCCTTCTGGTTCTTTGAAAAGTATACCTTCCAGTTGTTACCGCCATTCTCGTGTTCCCCGGCACCCAACCTTGTTACAATGTCCACTTTGAGATTAGGTCAAGATCTTAAGGATCTGTCCCTAGATGGCTAGATTTAATTCTAGGAGATGCCACTAACAAGGGCACTCAACACTGTGGAAGAGAGGCACGCTTTGGGTTAGTGAGGCACACTGCAGATGCCGTTTGTGTGCCTAATGAAAGTAGTTCAATCTGAAGGCCTTGGATATACAAATTAGCTAAACAAATGTCAATTGGCTACCAAAGAACCTCTGAATTACAAATGAGTTAAATCGAGTTGTCTTGGGATCGGAATTATTTGGCTTTAAACTTGTCTAGCAGTACCATTAACTATCGATCTATTAATTTACGGTGATTTAGAATAAGACTTTGATGGAAGCTACTAGATCTTTGGCCTGAAAGTCAATATGTCTCTTATGAAACAACCTTACCTATGTATTATACACATGCTCACTGGCAAGATTTTGTCCAAAGCATTTCTCAGTCAGGCGTGAATTTACTGGCTATTCGTAATATCGAAACCTCCTATTAAACCCAGCCATTTAGATCTCTAATTATCTAACCATTATACATTCATACTGATGACTCAGTATTCCATGCCTTTCTAATGTGCTAATAAAAACAAGGTGGATCATTTCATAGGCTCCCTTTAGTGGGAGATGAATCAGAGACTATTGTTCCAATGCTAGTGTCCCAAGTTTATTTTAAAACTGGAGTAATTGGAAAACATTTTTCTATCTGGAAAAGCTAATGAAAATGTTCTTCTTCTAGAGCAGAAATGTGGGAAAGCTTAATGGGGCAAGGAATGGAGGAACCGGAGTGATTTGAAACTAGAAAGCCAGGACCAGGCAGGAGAAACGCTCTGTGACCCTTGCAGCGGGTCCTTAGAGAATATTTGTTTTATCTCAGGTTTTCCTTCACTTCCACAAGTTTTACTTTCCCTTTACTCATCAGACTTCTTGTCTCCTTATTGAGAGACAGCACTCTGGAGGACCAGCTTTCTACAATCCGAACTGAAAAATCAACTTCTATCGCTACCATATTTTGGGTGAAGCCCCATTTCATTGGATTGAGATATTTTGCAAGTTGAAGGAGTATTTGCTGACAATAAGCAACAGGCATCCTTGGATCTCTTAGGCTCAGTTCCAGCGTGGCCTGAATGGGGCCCCTAATTTAGCACACGTCTGCCCAGTCCAGGTTGCATATAATCCTCTTCTGTGGATCATTGATCTTTGAGCAATCTTTCCAGATAGCTTAGGAAAAGACAATGCAAATGACTAACAGCATATGAATGATAAACATGTGCTTTCTTTCCTAATGAAAGAACAGCAAATTGAAGCAAAAAAAATTTTTTCCGTGTGTGTGAATAACTTGGGAAAAGTTTTTAATAATTATAATCTTTGTGCTCCAGCTAGACTGCTTCAGGATGCAATAACAACACCCCAGTAAGAGAAAACTTCTTAAACAATGCGTTGAATATATTATTTCACCTAAAAGGAAGGGTGACTGCTGAGTTGATTAACTCAGAGGTTCAACATCAGAGGTTCAAAAACCATCCCTTGCTGGTTTTGTCTCTGTCCTGGCATGGGCCAAGAGGTAACAGGCAGGCATGACAATGTCCAGTGAAAGAGGGGAGGTTGTTTCTCTTTTTAAGAATAAAAAAAGAAATTTACCTAGTAAACCTTACATAGCATCTCATTAGTTAGAATCTCTAAGCCAGTCACTGGCAAGGGAAATGAGGTTACAAAGATTGACTTAGACCACTCAGGATTTATTCCCAGAAGAAGCATGCAGATTGAACAAGCCAAGCTCCATCAATAGGGAAGAAGATCACAGTGGCTCTTGGGGAGGTAACCTGGGATGTCTGCTCTGACTGCCAAGAATATAGGGAAATGGACCACACAGGTGGCTGATAGATGGGTGGGAAAATAATTTGGCACTATATACTAAGAATCTTAAAAATGTCCATACCATTTGATATAATTCCATTTCTAGGAACAAAACCCATAGAAAGTACACCTACACACAGTTAGAGCTGTATGCTCAAAGAGGCTCTTTGTAGCACCCCATGACAGAAGAAAGGAAAGAGGGAAAGGAGGAGAGTAGAAAGGAACGGTATTATTGAACACCTGGGAAAGGCCAACTTGCCAGGCATGATGGTGCATGCCTATAGACCGAGCTACTTGGGAGGTTGAGGCAGGAGAATCACTTAAGTCTAGGGTTCAAAGCCAACCCAGGCAACAGGCCAAGACCCTGTCTCAAAAAGCAAATAAATAAAAAAACCAACTTAAGCATCCAATAATAGAGAAAGAGCTACATAATTATACATCTTTTTTATGGATTACTCTCTAGCATTTTAAACTGATGTTTATGGAGTTTTTAAAAACTTATAAATATGAGAAAATGCTCATATTATAGTGTTAAATTAGTAAAGCATGATGTAAAAAAGTAAAGTATGATGTAAAAAAGTAAAGCATGATATATATAGTATAGCTCCATTTGTGTAAAATATTAATGGCAACTGTCTTCTCCACTGTGAGATAGGAATTTATATACTATCTCTAAATCTTAACACTAACTCTGAAATGCAGATATTCTTATATCCATTTACAAACAAGGCATCCAAGACTCAGAGATGTTTATTAGATTTCCTGGGTCACTCAGGTAGTAAATGGCAGGACAGAGATTTGAGTCCAGATCTCCTTGGCTGTTTAGGCCACAATTCAGTAAAAATCCTTTTTTATTCCAGTTTGTTTTATTCTCTCTTCTCCGTAGCTGATGGATGAGATATCCATGAATTTAGGTGCACAGATGTGCCACGTTTAAGAGATACACATAAACACAAATCTTCAAAGAGGTGAAATTGAATAAGGATGATGGAGAACTGGTGGCCCAGGTTGGGAGACAAACAGATAGAAAAGCAAGAGAAAGAGAGAAGAGAGGGGACTGGAGTGACTACTGAGAACTAGCAAGTAACCATTCACCAAGCCAACCTGAACTCTGGAGTCCCTTATAGCTGAAATTGTTCACTAAATCCCTTATTCAAGCACACAAGTCTTTTGTTAAGCATGATCCACTCTGGTCAGGGAAGAGCCCCTTTCAGGTCTCAGTTGATTCTCTAGTTGTTTGGCCCTTAGCCTAATTAATATGCTAATCAGGGCTGGCTGGAGCAGTGTGGGCTGGTACACCAATGATCCTAGGGACAAAGGTAGTGATTGACAAATCTGTATGTTGGGAGCGAATACATTGGAAATCATGCATTATTTCTTAGAACAATCCTCATAGTCACAAGCTGAGGGTATACTTGCAACTAATAAGTGAGAATTACTAAATTAAGGATGACAACAACAACAAAAAACCCACCAGGAAAGACAATCCTCTGGACATCTGCTTCTGTTGTTTTTCACATCAGAGCTCCATTAAGCCATACTCACGGTAGATCTCAGTTATGCATGTTGGCCAAAAGACTCAATGTGTTGCTGCAGAATTTGTCTAATTACAGTCATGCTTTATTTTAGTATTTATGCTATGACCATGAGAATGCTCCATCAGGCTCCAGCACTGCATTTTTGCTACCACATGGAGGAGAATCCCCTGCTGGCACAGTGCTAGGGTTATAGGATGATTAGCATTCACAGGTCCCCTGGCTCCCTTGTTGGTATAAGAAGTGCCAGAATCAAACAGCCATGCAAGAAGAATGAGCATCGCAGCTGATTTCAGGAAGCCCATTAAAATAACAAATCAGCAATGTCTTTGACAAACACCACTGGAGATAAAAATCATGCAAAGGACCAGTTTTTTTGGAGGAGACAATGTATACTGTTGCTTCCCCCCCCTCCCCCCCGCTCTTAATTTTTGAATGCTGAAGTGCTTAAAAGCTGATTTAATCTCTAACTTAGTATTTTCTGGTTTAGTTAATATTCTGATATTTCATACCTAGCAATACTTTAAAGATAGAAAGGGAAGAAACTTGTGTGTGGTCAATGGTCCACTTGGACACCTTTACATGCTATATCTGTGTGATGACATCTGGGGATTGAAACCAGTGGCATTCTACCATCAAACTACACACCCAGCTCTTTTAATCTTTTATTTTATAAGAGTCTTGCTGTGTTGCTAAGGGTCTCACTAAATTGCTGAGGCTGGCCTCAAACTGGGGATCCTCCTTTTCCAGTCTCCCAAGTCCTAGGATTACAGACATGTGCCACCATGCCTGGTTCTCTTCTGAGGATTATTTTTATTTTTTCTTGGTGCACTACGATTATACGTAATAATGTGATTTGGCCTCTGCACTTCTTTTTAGTCCTGAATAATGTTTGTTTATCCATTCGTCTACTTAAGGACATCTTGGTTGTTGCCAAATTTGGGCAATTATGAATAAAGCTTCTATAAACAAGCATGTGCAGGTTTTTGTGTGGACATGAATTTTCAGCTCATTTGGATAAATACCAAGGAGCACAATTGTTAGATTGTTGGATAAGAGAATGATTAGTTTTGTAAGAAGCTGCTAAACTATCTTCCAAAGTTGCTGTACCACTTTGGATTCCCACAGTAACATGTGAGAGCCCAAATGCAAGTTTTTTTAAAACCAAAATAAAATCATTGTATGCATGTTATTTTGTAACCTGAATTTTTCTGTCAACAGCTCCATCTTCCCCATATTAATCCATTTTTAGTTGGAAGGAGGCCTTTAAACCCACCTGCAAAGGGTCTCAGCACAGATAATGTTCCAGAGATGACTGAATTTGGCTACTCCCATTCAGAAGTATCATCTTTGTCCTTATCCTTTTAGTCTTCCTGGAGTAGCCTGGAAATAAAAATGTATAGGTAAATGGGTTTGGGAGCAGACGATTGCAGAGAACAGTGCAGTTAGGGCCTGAGTTAAATAAGTGTTCTGCCAACTCCTAACTATGTAAATTGTCAGTCAGTGACATCTTTGACATTTCCACATCAGAAAGATATGTTACTATAAATGACTGCCACTCTTGATGTGTCATCAGCTGTGAGATGAATGGAATTACCAGGTGTGGATTCTGAGAGTCAGGGCTGTTCCTTCAAAGATGCAGGACAGAGGGAGCCCCCAAGAATTTCTGTTTCTGTGGGATCTGGGAAAATGAGCAATGAAGGTTGCCTGGGCAGTCCACAGGGCTAAGAGATAGGTAAAGATGGAAGGAAGATTGGGAGTCAGGGAGGCAATGAAGAAGGCAGGCAGCCTCAATCCCTTATCAAAAATGATTTGGAAAGAACAACATCTAAGATCTGCACACAGTTCTTCCCAATGTTTTGAGTGCTTATATAAGGAGATCCTTGTTTTAGTCTGCTTTCTTATTGCTGTGACCAAAATACCTGACAAGCACAACTTAGAGGAGGAAAGGTTAATTTGGGGTCAGGGTTTCAGAGGTTCAGTCTATGACTGACCAGCTCCAAGGCAGAGACATCCTGGTGGCAGCACAGTGTGGCAGAGGGAAGCTGAATTCATCTCATGGAATTTGGAAATAAATTGACTAGAAGCAGAGAGCCAGACAGGAAGCAACCAGAGATAGACATAATCCCCAAGGCCACACACCCAGTGATCTACCACCTTCAGTCATGCATCTCCTGCCTAAATTACCATCCAGTAAATCCATTCAAATTATTAATCCTTTGACAGATTTATCCACTGATGAGATTAGAGCCCTGATTCAATTATTTCACCTCTGAATATTTTTGCATTACCAATACCTGAGCTTTTTCAGGGGACATTACATATTCAAAGCATAACAACCACCAGGTTACTTGCTGTCATCTAAAAACCCATTGCAGGCAAGGTTTGGCTTTGAAGCGTTTAGATACGGGCGTCTCTCTGCGACAGGAGTGGGTGTGCAAGCCATCCCCTTTGGGTCATGGCTCTGGCAGATGACAGATACATGTTGATCTCTTACTGATTCCAAAAGGTGCCTATAAGCCCCAATATGCTACAAGGAAGATAAAGTTTTAAATTTAGAATAGTTCCAGATTTATAGAAAAGTCATTTAGACAGTACAGGGAGTTATCATATACTACACACCCAGTCTCCCACATTGTTAATGTTATATATTATTATGTGGTACATTTATCACAACCAATGAACCAATATTGATACATTATGATTCACTAACATCCATTACTTTATTCAGATTGCCTTAGATTTTGCCTAATGTCCTTGTTCTGGTCTAGGATTCCTTCCAGAATACAACAGTACATTTAGTTGCAAGGTGCATCTTAAGTAGGAAAAAAAAAATATGCAGGAACTCACATAAGTGTCTTCATTCTGCACTCCTGTCTGGACTAAACATTTTTATTTAACCATAAAGGAGTCTATGTCTAAGATTTCCTTCAGCAACAACCTGTATTCCTAAAATAAATAATTTGAAGCAGCCAGACATGGTGGCACATGCTTGTAATCCCAGTACTTGGGAGGCTGAGACAGGAGGAACGTAGGTTCACAGCCAGCCTCAGCTACTTAGTGAGGCTCTCTACAACTTAATGAAACCCTGTTTCAAAGTAAATGATAGAAAATAATGCTGGGGTGTAGCTCAGAGGTAGAATGCCCTTGGGTTTAATCCCAGTACCAAAAAAGAAAAATTGAAGGAATTTTAAATTTCCCTCTTACATGTGCAGTACTAGGCTGTAACGAAATCTCCGGAGGAGAGTGAGACCTGAAGTGAGAAGCAATAATCTTTGATACAGACTCTCAGTGTATATTAAGAACTTTATTGTTACTTTTCAGCCCCTCTGTTTCTTCCCTTTCCTCCTTCTCTGTCCATCCAGGTACTTCAGAAGGTCTTGGGTTTGTTTCTAGTGAATGGTTTGGAATGGTGCTTTCTGATTTTCAGATTTCAAGAGGTCCAAAGGTTAGGAGTTAAACATTCCTTACCTAGAAGAATCTGAAATTTCATAACAGGCACAGTTTTCCTAAGTACAGAATGAGTCAAATGAACAACCGAGTGAGAGCGCAAAGGTCAAGAAAGATGACCGATTCACTCGAGGCACTGCACCTGCACGTGTGTTGACACAGGGAACGCACATGACAGGCCCTGGTCTCAGGAGTATTTATTTGGGAAGACTTACCATTACTTACGATAGAATACTTATTTTACAGAAGATGACTGATTTTTAGAAAATACATCGTAATCAGAAATATTAGAAATACCTTGAGACTATGCCTGAATGATGTGAGCATATATAAATGTATCACTTTGAATCTCGCTATGATATATAACTATAATGCACCAGTAAAAATATAAAAAGAGAAGAGAATTAAAATAGAAGGAATTTTAAAAACTTGTGAGACAAATTTAATGATAAACACATATAAGTATAAAAAATCCTTAAAAGAAAAGTAATTGTTAATGTGTTAGCCCCCCCCCCCCAAAGTACAAGAGGAAATCATGGTAATCTTTTCATTTTATTCTTATAGAGAATGTTGAACCAAGAAACAAATGTGTGATAAGATTCAACTTATTTCCATGCAAGTGGCCCCTTCTCATCTTCTCCCATCTGCTTAAAACAAGCCTGCCATTACCATTTCAATTTCCCTCTCTCCACTCTCTCGCTCCTGAGCGGAACTTCTCTTTGCCAAACAAGTTCTTCTGGCATTTTAATACCAGATCAGAAGGCAGATGTATCAGAAATAACCCAGAGAAATGGAAGCCAGCTTGTAAGGACCTCTAGAGAGACGTGAGTAGGGCAAGTGAGTAGATCAAGGTGGCAAGAGGGAAGGGGGAGGTAGCAGATGTTCAATGGGTGGGGGTACGGGATGTAGTTTGGCTTTGTTTTTTCCAGTGAGTTCTTGGGTAATTGATATGCTCCTGAGAATCTAGTGTGGTAGACAATCGGAGAAGAAAGGAAAGGGTACTTGAAGGAACTACTTTGATCCTCTTTGATTTCCTTTAAGAGATTCAAGGAAGCAGTAACATTCCTTCTTGTGCAGGGCTTCTTTAAATGTGCACTAGCTCTGAGACTGGACCACATGGGTCTCATCTTTAACCAAGTTATAAATCCAAATGGTAAGATCAAATGTTCCAATACAGATCAACTGACCTTAGGCAAGTCTCTGAGGGTCAGTTTTCCCATTTGTGAAAAGGAAGGAATAGATAGGATCAGCAGTTCTAAATTATGTTCTATAGTAGTTTAATCCAAATTATCTGAAAAAGTCCTAAATCAAGTAAATTTTGCATGTAATGGTTAAACTTACCTAGACCAGCTCATTACCTCCAGTGCTTCTGAGGGTCTTTTAAATTTAGCCAGTGTGACTTAGGAAATCTCATTCATGCTCTCAAAATGCACTTATCATGGGACCCTTTTTCTAGAATACCTCTCTTAGCATTTCTCAGATTATACTTTGGGTATGTGCTGAACTAGATATTCTTTAAGTTTTTTTTCCCCCAGACTCTAAAATACAGATTTTGTAAAAAATCTTGTCCATTAATGTTAGATATTATCTAATTGATTAGTTAAGAAAATACATTTCCTGTGAAATAAAAAAAGTTAGAGTCTGGAGTTGCCTAAGCTTCCTGAAGAAGATAAAAGGAAAAAAAAAAATCCAGAAGGAAAAGTAGGCACGGAGGGTCACAGAGGACCCCGTCAGAAGGAAAGCTCATCATTGTGAATTTTCCAAATTCACTCGCCTATGGAGTGGCGTGTGTGTGTGTGTGTAATTTTCAACTTAGTCATGAACATAGGGGGCCTGTTTGTTTTCCCAGGATGATGGCTGACAAACAAGGGAGACTGTATATTATAGGCTGGGAAGTTCTGCCGCTGAGAACTTCATCTACAGAATAACATAAACTGAGCACTGAACAAGACATCATTTAACATGCTGCAAAACAGCACAGCTGAAATCTCTCAAAAACAGCGTGGAATCCCCATGCCTTCTCTCTGGAGGCAACAGCAGGTACTTCCTTCACTCTTTGAAAATCTACCCCAGAGCTAGGGAGATCCAGAATGTCAGTAAATCTGGAGGCCAGAAACAAATCTTCTCTGGAGGCCAATGGCCTCTGTAAATTGGTTTTAATGACATTTATTCCGTGTGAGCTGGCAGGACTTCAGCTTCCTCTGGGCAGATCTAAACAACTGGGTTAAACAACACGAAAACAAAACCAAGTCAGGGTGTTCATTTATGTACCTGGTCAGTTAATGGCCACTTCACATGAAAAGATAAGCCAGATCCGAGGTGGCTGCATGGAGTAGTTTTCCCTCCCTGATATACTTCTTATCAAAAGTCATTTTTAAAAAAGCATGCACTATATGGTTTTTCCATCCTAAAATCTGGTCAGATAATCAGACATAATTCCTCTCTTCATTTGCTCCGTGGAAGGATCTCTTTTCTAGCATGCTGAGGGCCTTCCCAGACTTCACAGCACATCAGATATGGTGCCACCCCCATGCCCTGCCTTGCAAACGCCTGTACTTAAAAGAGGACCGCAATTTCATAACATTAAAACAGCAACTGGGAAGCATAGCCTGGTGGCAGAGACTCACCCAGCCAGATTGCGCTGCTATTTTTATCCCTCGAGCTAAACGTACTGATGGAATGCAGAATTACTTTTGTGATTAAATGTGGCCCAAAACCTAGCAAGTGTTAATCTCTGGAAATCTGTTACAAATTGCATGGCAAGCACCAGCAAACTGCTATTTTTTAAGTCTAAAAATAATTCTGAGTGCTCTTGTGTGTAAGTAACGTGGCAGTAAAAAGGAATTTTTACTTCATTTGTCTGGGTGGTTTGGTTTTTTAGCAGTCAATTCCTAAATATAATAGGGGGTGTGGATCCCTGGGACCCCAAGTGGAGAGGAGTCGGGTGCCAAGGGGGTGGGAAGAAGCCCTGGCAAGTCATCGTATTTACATGTCTTAGTCAGTCTGGCCCACAGAACACTGTTCTAATACCAGAAATATCCCAATTCTGCTTTGTTTGGGGGAGTGTGTGTGATGGCATGGGAGCTGGGTCACATGTGGACAAAAATCGGGTAGAGGATTCACTGGCTGGGCACCAGTTTGAAATAGTGTTGAGCATATTGTCCTTATAAAGTCAGTATTGGCCCCATGCCCTCTGGCTCTGGCCCTTCTGAAATCTGGTCCTTTCTGTTCTGTCACAAAAAAAAAAAAAAGGGATTTTTGACTAGGGCCACATGGAGGTGGCCAGAGACAAGCCAGCTGAGGCACAGTTATCTCAGGACCCAGGTGGGACAGCAATGTCCTTGTCCTCAAACCCAGGTTCCTAATAAACACCTTTGAACACTCACCCCAGTCTCACATTGGCTCAGTCTCACATTGGTTCTTTATTTTCTGTTCTTTTCAAGGAGCCTAGCCACACTGACTCCATGTCCTTTCTGCTTTCCTGTCCTAGCCCCCAACATTCCCAGGGACGGCCATCCTCTGCCTTCCTTCAGTCTCATCCAGTGTGCCTGATTCATACGCCAGGGTCTCGGGTATATTCCCTATCAGACTCCAGTTCTGTGCCTGCATCAGCCTCCTGGGCTGGGCCTGAATCCCCATCAAAACTCCGCCAGTCTTTCTCTAAAGCTTGGCTCTGTCTTCTCATCCATCTTCCCACAGAAATCCTGCTTCAGTCCTGGGACATTAAATAAGGAGCCTTACTAACTAGGGCCTTCTGTGGCCAGCCAAGCCTTTCTTGTAGGAGAGCATCACCTTCTCAGGACAGCTGCTTCTCCTGTATTGGACACATTTTAGGTCTTCCAATCAGTTGAAAAGGGAAAGTCTTTCTTATAGAATTCCAGGTAATAAATGCATAAAGAAAGAGTGAAAATAGAAAGTTTCCGTTTTGGACTACTCAATGAACCAATAGGTCTAGTCTTGGCAATGATCAATGCTGCTCAAAGCATTAGGTAAAATTTTGATGGGGTATTTTATGATGGGTGGATAAAGTTGACAACCTATATGATTAATCAATCCTAAAGACATTAATGGAAAGACAGCCAGACATTGAATCTGTTATAATTTAATGGGAAGTTCTTAGCCTCCCATGAGGTATCTCTTAAATACTTCAACCTGCAACCAATCAAGTTTTTGGAGATAAATACTAACTTGAAAAATTATGGGAAATAGAGGTGTTTGAAATGACATCATGTGAATTAAGATAAATCCAGACCTTGAGATTCCACCACATGAAGAATGGACCTGTTTTCTCAAAAACAAAACAAAATAAAACAAACAAACAAAATAGCAATTAAAAAAGAGAAGTTAGCTGTTATTAGAATAAAATAGACTTAATACTATCTCAGTCAAGTGAAACATAAGAGGGAAAGTGCTTGGGAAATAGCCAAGTTGTTAAACATTAGGTATTATTATTATAGCCGTAGCTCTACATCTTAGTTCCAGGTCCTTAAGTCCGGAATATTCATTGGTAAGATAAACTTCAAAATATATACACTCTATTTTCCAAACTTTGTGTCTAGAATATTTAAAGCACCTTAGACATAAACTGAGAGAAACATTCAATTTCAGAACAGGTAGGAAAAAGCTATGACAAACAGCTTAAATCATCAAGCAATCGCAAAACTGAACATCTAAGCAGGTTTTGGAATCTTGTTCTTAAACCTTCATTACGCTATTTACAAGCCTGCTCACAGGAAGATTTGCCTTAGTTGCTTACACACACCCATATGTAATTGCTTTCAACACTGTGACAATGTTATATGGTTCTATATGTGCATGCATATGTTGACAAAATTTACTAACATATGTACACATACACGCATACCTTGTAGCTATGAATAGATAATAATCCTTTTAATTTTTCCCTCTCCCAGATAAAGTTTTAAAACAATCCTTTTATTTTCCTTTCTCCCAGGTAAAATAATAAAACATTGGCTATTGGAGATTCATGGGAAATAAATTCATCTGGATACATGAGGAGGAGTCTCAAATAAATTAACATTTAATCTCTTCATTTACTCATTTCATTGCTTCATTTACTTTTCTGAATGGGAATCTTTCTGAAATGTTCTTCCCTCTTCTCTACATCTTAGAAAGAGGACACAAACAGTTCCTTGATACCTTAGTGCCATCATTTTTAATATGATAATACAAGGATGTAATACATGCCCTGGAAGCTTATTCCAGGTATTTGAAGTATTCACTGTTTTCCAATCCATGAAATGACCTCAGCCTACTGTTCCCTTCAAATACTTTATTCTACATTGTGTAGTTTTTCTTTCTGCTCCTGAATGTCAGCTTGTATCTGTAGTATCTATTTGGTCACCCCCTTTAATTGTTACTTCCAATTTGTTTAACCAGATAACCCAACTCATTAGACTTATGGGCAAAATAAGAGATCTAAGAGATCCCTGTGATCTAAGAGACCCCTCTGTAGGTAAAATGCAGAACCTGGAGTGCCTGGACTTGGTGAACACAACTTTGCTGATAAGGGATGTTTTTCTGTTGCCTTTCAGGTTCTTAGATATATTTCACATAAGTGAAAGAAGCTGCCAAAAAAGTGATTGTTCAGAAATACAAGATAGAAATGTATCCTTGGAGTGTACTTGAGTTGGAGACTCCTATTAACTCCATTTAGGGAAAATGTGATTTAGCATCCAGAGCAAGTGAATACTGTCTCTTAAGTTCACAACAAACCTCAGTACCATCATTATGCTGAACCCCACACTTAGTTTTGATATCTTCCACAGATTCCATTTGAACAAAGTCACCATACATTCCAGACCCTTGAAAAATTGAAGTTTACAAACATTATATTTAGGGAACCTTTCCATACGAATGCCTGGCAGTAATGTGTGTACTTAATAATCCAGAATGATTTTCTGATTAAAGGGAATTTTTTGAGTCCAATGGATGTCATGCTTGGATACAGTTAGGGTCAGCCTATGAGACTGATTTTGATGAAGTACTTGGGTGAAATGTACTAACTCTCTCACCTGTATGAATCTCATCCCCTCCCTCTCCCTCCTTCCACATAGGAACAAAACACAGGTTCCCAGTAGGACCACCTGATATCCTCAGCACCAACCTCTTTCAATTATATCTTGGGTGCCCTCCACTCATTCAGATTAGATAAATAGTAAGTGCTTGGAAATAGCAACCAGAACTCTTCAGGTCCCCTCTCTAATATCCACTAGTGATTTCCATGGCATCAGACTTTAGTGCTCTTTCCAATTACAACGGGCTTACCTTGCTGCTCGCAATGGGAAGTGGAGCATTTGTGATTTTAGTGTGTGCATAGAGAATGGATGCATGGCTTAAGAGCACCAGCAAGGTAATCCCCAGGCTTTTCTGAGCCCAGAAGCTCAAATGCACACAGAATCATGAGTACATTACTGCAGGAACAAAGCATTTCCATCTAAAACGAAATGTCCATTAGCACATCCTCACAGACCTCTCTCCTCTCCACAAGACTGGAAAATCACAGGAAGAAGCTGAGCTGACTTTATGAGACCAAAATCTCTTTTAATTATGGTGAATAACCTAGCTGCTATTATTACTTGAGCCAAACAAATCTAATTGCCACTATTCAGAAGTTCTTTCTTTTAAAATAATAAATATCTTTATGGCAGCAAACTGTTCCTGACCTGGAAAAACAGAAATTATTAAGACATCATGTACATCATTGACTTGCCTTCAAGATCTTCTACCTTTATTTATATGATAAAATATAGTGGGAATGGGTTATGGAAATGTGAAAAAGTAAATTGTCTGTCTTCAGGATCAGGAATATTCCTATTATTGCAATTTCAAAAAGAATTTGTGGGCTCCCTCTTTCCCATTCCACATATCCCATACAAAGCTAACTGAATTTACTTCTAAGATCTATAGAAAACTAGAGCAGGTAGTATGATTTGAAGGATTTGTGTGGCCTTATTTAGAGGATGTTGGCTAATGAGATCAGGGACTAACTTTGACCCCTTAGGAATCCATTGGCCATGATACTAACTCACTCATCCTGAGAGCATATGTCCTATTGCTGTATATCAGACTTATTACTCTCGAATATTAAATGCTGACCAGTCTATATTAGCACCAGCCAACTTTAGATGGAGAAGAGATAATAAAGCATAGAGATTAAATGCATACCTCTTACAATATGATAAACCTAGGTTCAACTCCAGCTCCACCACTAGGCAGTTGGGTGTCCATTGGCATGATACTTAACCTCTCCAAGCTTCATTTATTGAAAATAATGTACATAAGTTTAATGCAGAGAACTCACTCCCAGGTATTTTAGGTAGAAATTGATGTAATACAGGGATATAGTGCTTACAAAATTGTTGAAAGAACTGGAGTAATAGAAATCAGGGGAGCCACCAATTGATCATAGATAGTGAACGATTCTTTCAAAAGTTTGAGATAAATTTATTTGGCCCTTAATCTAGAATGCTAAACATAGTCAAACACTTTTTTTTTTTTTTTTTTTTGCGGTACTGGGGATTGAACTCAGGGGCATTCTACCTCTGAGCTACACCCCCAGCCCTATTTTTTATTCTTTATTTTGAAACAGGGTCTCACTAAGTTGCGGAGTGCCTCACTAGGTAGCTGAGGCTGGCCGCGAACCCGGATCCTTTGGTCTCAGCCTCCCGAATGCTGGGATTACAAGCGTGCTCCACCATGCCCGGCTTTTTTTTTTGCAGAGCTAGGGACTGAATCTAGGGCTTCATGCCATAGTCAAACCTCTAATTCACCATGAGGACAGAGTAAAGATATTTCTAGACATACAAAGATACCAAAAATTTATTCTCTTATTCCTTTCTTACATCATCAATTTTTAGGGAGTTACTTAAGGATATACTCCAGTACACAAAAATGTAAAGCACGAAAGAAACAGACATAGGATCCAGAAAACAGTGGCTCCAGTTCAAGAAATCAGCAGAGAGAAGTCCCAGGACAATAGCTGTGAAGCAGGCTTTGGAATAGGGAGGAGCAGGGTTCCAGAGGGCCTGGGGTTGAGGAGCAGAAGGAATCCACAGGCTAGATTTGATGAAAAATAAATTGGAAGCTCCTGAGGCTGTGAAAATAGCACAGGATGAAGAAAAAGAGAATGAAAACATTTAAAGCTTCCCCGATAAATTAAAGGCGGTACAAATTATGATCCAAATAAAAGTAACCTGGAATGCAATGTGCTTACTGAAAAATAAAATGAATTCCATGTAAGAGAGAGTCCCAATTAGAAGCTGAAAGATAAGAACACACTGATGGCTACATATGATTCTTTTTTTCTGGGAACTAATTGTGAATCTTCAAACACAAGCCAACAGGCAGTTAGGAGAAAGGCGTAGTTCAATCACAAAGCAAGAAGTTACTATGGCATAATGGCAATCAACTAGTAGAGAAAAGAAAATTCTCTTCTATCACTTTCCTTAGAGGTGATGGCTTTGGAATCAGATAGAAAGAAATTTAACCATTTCTTCTTGGCCCTAAAGAAAAAAAATTACATAACATGATCTAGAAATACATGTAACTGGTTTTCAGGGGTTTTGTTTTGTGTTGTAGTAAAGAGATTGAACCCAAGAGCATTTTGTCTCTGAGCTACACTCCAGACCCCCTCTCCCCCCCACAACACACACACTCTTTTTATTTTGAAACAGGATTTTGCTAAGTTGCTGTGGGTCTCGCTAAGTTGCTGAGGCTGGCCTTGAGCCTGTGATCTTCCTGCCTCAGTCTCCCAAGTTTTGGATTAAAGGTGTGTGTGCGCCACCACACCAGGCTCAGGTTTTTAAAATCAACCTATAGATAACATGTGAAAAGACTTCATTGTGATTTCAGAACAAAATATTAGTGTTATGAAGAGATCACTGTTTCCTCCCCAGCAAGAGAAAATGGAAGCTGTCGGCTTGGATTTAGAGTTACATTATTGTGAGCCGGGTGTGGTGGCGCACACTTGTAACCCCAGCATTTGGGAGACTGACTCTGGAGGATCTGGGTTCTCAGCCAGCCTCAGCTACCTAGTGAGGCACTCTGCAACTTAGTGAGACCCTGTTTCAAAATAAAGAATAAAAAATAGGGCTGGGTGTATAGCTCGGAGGTAGAATTCCCCTGAGTTCAATCCCCAGTACCAAAAAAAAAAAAAAAAAAAAAAGTTACATTATGTGAAAACAACGTGTCTTTTAGCATCAGGATTACCTCAGCTCAGAGTAGTTTTCTCAGACTTCAGTGTTAGAATCAGCAGAGAGCTTGTGCAAACACAGGTCGCTGGCCCCACTCCAGAGTTTCTGGCTCAGTGGGTCTGGGGTGGGGCCTGAGCAATTGCTTACTTTCCCAGGTGATTCTGATCTGAGAAAGAGGCTCACAAATATGAGGTAGGGTTAGAGGTGAGACAGAGTGAGCCGGCGATCCTGTCTCTCATCTCACCTCATTTATTGGGCAAAAGGAATGTACAGGTGCAACCATTGACGCTATTTTGGAATTCTGTCTTCCCCATACCTCTCAACCTGTGTTCCTTCTCCCCCTCCCCCTCTCTTCCTCCCCGTACTCCCTTCCCTTTTCTTTGATCAAACTGTATCAGCAGATACATAGAAGCTAAGTGCTCAGATATTATAACTCCCTTCTTTCTTCCTATTCCAAAGCAAGGAGTCAAGCTGTCCTATCAGAGGTAGAATGCCTCTGGGTTCAATCCTCAGTACCAAAAAAAAAAGAAGAAGAAGAAGAAGAAGAAGAAGAAGAAGAAGAAGCAGCTACATAACTGTACTGGGGGTAAGAAGATAAATTAAGAATCATCTGTTGAAGCAGGCTATCATATAAATAAACAGTATTTTAAAGTTGATAAAAAGATAGCAGCCCACATAGAATATTTGCAGGCCTGGAGGAAACCACTTGAAGAACTAAAGTCTGGAATTTTGAAGAGAGAGGGCTCAGGAATAAGAGATGGGGGGGTGGATGGAGACCCGTTTTTCATACTATAACCTTTAGAGTCTTGTGAATTTATTGTGTAATTCTATCCCTTCCATGATAACCAGCTACATACATGTTTTCTATTTTTGAATTTAAATAAGGCCATTTAGATGAACCCAGTAGTGTGTGTTTTGCTGCTGTGATCCCTAAAGAGACCTTTTCTAGAGACCCCATTGGTTGAAACGATGACTCCCGGGGACAGAGAATGTGGCTATGGCTGCTTCCGTGTATGAGCCAATGGTTGGTGCCTGTCCCACAGTTCACTTGGCTCCTTGTTTCCCACAATGGAGGAAAGGCCCCCTTCACACACACCCCAGCCACCCCAGCCAAGAGAAACCAGCTCTTGCCTTCAGCCTGGGATGGCCTTGCTTGTGAGTAGTCCCCAGCTCTTCTAGACTCTCCAAGGGTGGCCTTGTCCTTTTTAAAGAATTTTTTCTTTCACTTAAAAAAATTTTTTTAAAGAATTTTTAAACAATTTTTTTCTTTCATTTAAAAAAATTTTTTTAAACAAGTAGTGGAGCAATCCCTATTATGTTGAGTGAAGAATTAATTAAACCCCACAGAGAGTGGATGAGTAGTCGAAATGCAAAAGAAATTCCCCAACAAAGAAGAATAAAGCCACCCAAGCAATGCTGATCGCCAGGCCCACATTCTTCTCAGGGATTGTCACTTTGCAAGACCGAAGCTTCCCATGATCGGAAGCCCGGGTGCTGGATTTTTGGCCACCTGAACTTCATACTTACTACAACCTGCAGTTAAAACCTTGACATTCTTTCAAGCCCCAGCCTTAGAGAATCTGAAACCCAAACCTGAAGGGTTCTGTTGGGAGAGACCGGGATCCAGAATTGCAACGTAGGTGACTCAGAGGATTCCATGCCCAGCATCACTCGCTCAGCATGGTGCACTGTCGGGGACTCAGACTCCAGGCAGTGAGCCTGCATTTAAATTGCTGCCTACCATTTTTGAAGTGATAAGACTTTGGGCAAGTCACATAGTTTCTCTGAGCCCCATTTTCCCCATCTGTAAAATGGAGACTATTAATAGCTTGAATTTGTTATGAGGATTCAATGGTATAATGTCTATATACAGGTAAAAAGTACCTGGTGTATTGACTAAATGTTAGCTTTTAATATTAACTATGTCTTTTTTGTTATTATGATTGAAAAGCTAATGAATCGTGTTTACAAAATTGTCCAAGAGAGAGAAGAGAAGTCATAAACTACTATTAGAAATGGAGTTAAGTCCCAGCATTGATGCCTGCAGTGGGGAAAACACTTTGGTGCAGATGGCTTGGAAGGGGCACTGACATGCCTTTGACATTTGGATCACCCTCAACTTTTCTGTCCATAATCACAAGCGACTTCGCATGGGTCATAGCAAGGACATGCCAAATGAGGAGCGAGGACCAACTCTAGCAAAAGCCAGAGGCGGTCATTCACTTTGCTGGAGGTCCTTTGAAGGGTTAACCATCCAGGGGTAGAGCAAAGCAGCGACAGCTTCCCAAGCAGCTATTTTTATCTTATGTTTTGAGCATCTGACTCAAGCTGGGTAAAAGGGTTTATTCTCTCACTTGGAAAGTTTTCAAAACACCAAAAGGGTTTGGTTAAGAGAGAAATGTCCTCACTCCAGCCAAACCTTTTTTAGTGGTCAAAAAAAAAAAAAAAAAAAAAGCCAGCAAAAAATTAATCATAAATCTGCTTCAGGCAATATATGGACCCATTCGGGGGAAGTTGTCATTTGTTTATCAGTAGCAGGCAGCGGCTTCCTGCGACCAACAGCAGCTGTCCCCCTGCAAAAGGACATCTTTTCATTTTCATGAAGAGTAGTGAAAATTTTAAAGCAAAGCAAATGACAAAAAATGTTTGACTCCATTTATCTGCCTTTGGGCTATTTTTACCCCCGTGCCATGCAAATGCTTTACAGGCTTCCTGACAACATCTTACTTTTTATTCTGGTTCTGCTTAGCAGCCAAGGCTCAAGCGTTGTCATTTACATGTTTCAGATGGGGAAGTGAAGCCCTGAAGGTTAAGTAACGTGGACTCTGTGGGGCCAGGCAGAGCTGGAGATGGCTAGGTGGTTGACTTAACGATGCCATCAGGGCAACAGGGAAGAATTTAATTCCAACCTGGAGCAGGGCAAAAGTGCAACCAGGGTGACCTAGAAAAACATCGAGCCTCAGTGCTGTTTTCTCATTGGGCGCTCACAGAGTCATCTATTTGCAATGGAGGAGTTGTGTCTTCTCAGCCAAGAATAAAGCATGAGATCCCACGCCTCTCAGTGCAGTTTACTCCCCACAATTCCTTTTTACATATTCATAATCTGGGCAAAATTTTGTAGAACACGTCTGCCAGGCGATGTAGTTCTTTCATCATCCAGAGCTTCTGTAATTATTTTGCAAAAGTGTCTGAACCCATTCATTTATCATAGATCTTACGCTGGGTTCCTGTACAGGCATTGAGCTGGGGACCTGGGACACAAAGATGAATGAGTCTCAGTTCCCAGCATCAAGGAGTTCAGAACCTAATGGGGGTAGCTGACATGTAAACAGGTAGGTAGACCTGCAGAGGATATCTTGGGAATTGTGGAAATAGTCATCTGGGATGGGTATGGAAAGGGTTCCTCTCTCCTGGGCACCTCTGGCGGCCTCATATTGATGCCTCTCATCTCCCCTTCCCTTTGGCCCATCCCCACTTGGTGGTTGGTTTCCCCCCTAACATCTCCCATACTGCAGACGCCCAACCCCAGAAGTTATTACTTCAGACCACCAAGGACTATTTTGTGCATATAATACTGATTTTCCCAGATGTCCTGCTCATGAACAGTTCTTTTGTAGCGTAAATCAATGTTAATTCTTTAAAGAGACATTAAAGTTTCCCTTTTTTTTCCCTAAAGCACATTCTGAAGATTACAATCTACCAAGAATACTAAAATGAGAAAAGATCCCAGGACCTAGCATGGTACTAATTTTTATTCATCTGATTTATAGAGTTGATAGGTGAGGCAATGTTCTCCTCATTTCTGCACTGAGGATGTGATGACAGCTCCATCCATCAAGCAGGTTTGTCAGAGCACAGTGCTTCACAGACGCTGTTAAACAAAGGTCCAGCTGGTTAACACTTCCAGGAGATGAGAAAGTAGAAAGTTAACCTTAGTCCCTGGAGAAAAGTATTTCACTCACCCAGCAGAGAAACAGACATGGCAGTAAGAACCTTCGACAGAGGTATTCTAGAATTTAAAGATGAAGTCCAAAAATATGTTTATATTTCTGCTTCCTTTATGAGACCAGAACCAATCCTTGCTTGAAATATATTGACAAGTAATCAATATATTGTCAGCAATTGCAATTTCACTGAAACTGGCATTCATATTCATTAGAAAATTTAAAGACTTTTATATCTGTAAATACAGAGCAGAGAAAATAAAGGAGACTTGATTCCAGATCCACCTTTATGCTGGTCCACTCATGAGCAGGATCGTGGCTGAGGCTTTTAGCAATTAGCACAAGAGAGGAACGGTGGTTGGTCATTTGCCAAATCGCATTCATAGTTCAGTTGGTGATCATTTTATTCACTTTATGGTATTTTTGTTGTTGTTTTTCTGAGGTTTGAGCCCAGGGGCATTCTACCTCTGAGCTACATCCCTAGCCCTATTTTTAAAAAATAGATCTTGCTAAGTTGCTGAAACTGGCCTCAAACCTGCAACCCTCCTGTCTCAGTTTCCCAAGTACTGAGATTACAGGTGTGTACCTCCATACCTGGCTTTTGTATCGTAAAGAATTTTAAGCACATATAAAACATCCAAAGGACATTTTATCTGACAGATCTAGTATATTTTCTTTCTTTTCTTCAACACCTTTCAACAGTTTTAGATTTTTATGAGTTTTGGATCATCCAGGTTCCTCAAAGGACAGAAAAAGCTTCCATCAGGGCATGAGAGAGAGAGAAAGAGAGACCCACAGAATGGCCTTTTCTGAAGTTAAAGTGGGATGGATAACAAGAGCATCTCCAGTGCTCTCACAGCCTGGCCAGGTTTGGGGCCTAAAGGACAGCTTCTAGAAGGGGGCCAACAAGGCCCTCGCCAGCAGGTGGCACGGCCATCGTTGGCAGTTTGAGCTTTGTGGCACTCCCTACTGATGGCCTCTGCTCATCACTCCCGGAGAAGGGTTGTAATTGCCTTGGATTGTCTTCCTGCCATCATCTGGCTTCGGAGTCCTTCCATGCCGTGTCATGGAACTCTGTGCTGCAGCAGGAGACTTGCCGGAAGCTCAAGCTCTGTGTCCGTCTACCCGCTTACCTTGCCTTCTGGGACATCTGATCTGGACTAAGAATTCCAGCAGGGGTGGCCCAGGAGGGAGTCTGTTCACAGAGGAAGTCCAGACTCAAGGCAATGAGGGAAGTGTGGCTGTGGGCGAAGCCTCTCAAAGTATTCGAGGACTCCTCTCTAAGAGAACCCCACATCCTCCCCTGCTCCAAAGGCCCCAGGTATTCACATTGCACCAGCATCATTTCCCCCACCTCCTGCCCCAAAGGCTCTAGATGTTCACATTGTACTTCCAAGTGCATTCTGGCTTCATCCTCAACCCCTCCTGCTCCAAAGGCTCCAGGTATCCAAGTCGCATCCTTGCCCCTCCCCACAGCTTTAGGTGTTTATATTCTATCGCCAGGTCTATTACCCTGCAGGAAGGGCTCCAGGTGCATGGCAGCCGCATAGACCTCCCAGAAGAGAGGAAGATAACCTTCCACCTTGCACCTGTGCCTGGGCTAGATGATCACAGAGGTGTGGCCTGTGCTCTGTGTGAGGAGGCAAGTGTCCTCCCCTAAAGAGATCCTCTTGGCTCTCTCTGCTGGAGTTGATGTGGAGGTGGGGCAGGGGTGGGGAGGTGTTATGGTTTGAACTTTAAATGCTCAATAAAGCCAGGCATGGTGGCTCATGCTTTTAATCCCAGTACTTGGGAGGCTGAGACAGGAGGATTGCAAGTTGCAACCAGCCTCAGCGACTTAGTGAGGCCCTCTGCAACTTAGTGAGACACTGTTTCCAAATAAGAAATAAAATCGGGCTGGGGGTGTAGCTCAGAGATAGAATGCCACTGCATTCAATCCCCAGTATAGCAATAAATAAATAAATAAATAAATAAATAAATAAATAAATAAATAAATAAATACTCAATAAAGGCTCAAGTGTTAGCAGCTTGGTTGCCAGCCTATGGTGTTATTGGGAGGTGGGGAAAACTTTGTGGGTGGGACCTAGCGGGAGGAAGTTAGGACATTAGAGACATGTGCTTGAAGAAAGGTGTATCATAACCCAGGCTCCTTCCTCTTTGCTTTATGGCCGTTGTGAGGTGAGCAGCTTTGCTCCACCACACATGCCCTGTAACGATGTTACGCCTTGCCACAAGCACAACAGGGCCAAGTGACCATGGGCTGAAACCTCTGAACCCAGGAGCCGAAGCAGACCTTTTATTTTTAAGGTGGATTATCTTGGGAATTTTGTCAGAGTGAGAGAAAGCTGACTAACACAGAAAGGATGTATTTTTTTTATAATCCCCTCCTGGTTTCTCAGGAGGATGGGTCCCAAAAAAGAACCCTTAGTGTGGAAGGAAGATGAAAGTAAGGGATTGGTTCTGGTGGAAGGGTGAAGATTGGAAGGGGAGGGCACCTAAGCTTTTCTACACACAAAAATAGGGGAGAAACATTAAAAACAAACAAACAAACAAACAAAAAAACCTGACAGGAGGTGAGGAAGTCAGAGGAGAGAGAGATTTGGAGGAAGTTTTGCTATGCGGTGTATGTATAATCTCAACCCCATAATCCAATGAAACTGCTATAAAACCAACATTACCACATACTGCTCTTGGAGTTCTATGGGGTAGGGGAAGACAGAATTTGAGGAGGGGTACCATCTTTGAGGAAGTGCCTGCACATGAGTAAAAGGCAAGAGTGAGAACTGCCTAAGGTGCTGAGCCTGAAATGGACAACATATTAGCAAAGGGTGAGGGACAGCACTCAGCTTGTATTATGGTCATGTTCAGTACCATTTTAAGGTGACAGGACCACTCTCCAGAGAGTTGGGGAGAGAATGCAAAAACCCTGTGGAGATGGCATCTCTCAGCCACCTCTGATATTCTGAGCGCAAAAGGCCCTCCCATGCTGAAAGCAGGGATTCTATGGCTTACAATGGACATGTTTATCTTTTTTTTTTTTTTGGTACTGGGGATGGAACCCAGGGGCATTCTGCCTCTGAGCTACATCCCCAGCCCTATTTTTTATTCTTTATTTTGAAACAGGGTCTCACTAAGTTGTGGAGGGCCTCACTAAGTAGCTGAGGCTGACCAAGAACCCGGATCCTCCTGTCTCAGTCTCCCAAGTACTGGGATTACAAGCGTGTGCCACCTGACGTGTTTGTCTTGATAAAAAACTGGATATTTGGTATATGACGGTACCACATGACTGTAAGTACAACTTGGGCCCAGACATCAGTTTAGTCAGTGGTTCTCCAAGTGTTGACTCTGGTCCATAAACATCAACATCACTTGGGGGACTTGACAGAAATTCCAATTCTCGGATCCATCTTAGATCTATCAAAGTAGGGACCTGGGGGCTAGGGCCGGTGATGGAGTTAGATAAGTCTCCTAGGGGATCTAGATGCATCCTGATATTTCAGAATCACTGGCTTACGCAATGATTCTCAATGTTTCAGCTTCTCATCTGAGCTCCCCCAGTAGAGCTTATCAAATAGAGGGTCACAGAACCCCTGGCACAGACACCAGGGATTTGTGCTGTGCAGACCTGGGGTGAGCTTGGCACTGTGGGTTTAATGAGGTCAGGTGATTCTGGTGCCCATCTAAGTTTGAGAACCACCAGAAAAATGAGCTCAGAAGAAATCCAGTCCCATCACCCAAAATTATGAGCCAATATTTCTGGGAAATTAGATAACTTATTGAAATAATTGTGGCCCTCCAGGGTAGACAAGGAGCTTAGTTAATGCCCCTTAAGAATACAGGGCATCCTGTATTCCTCACAAAGAGGAAGCTTTGGAAATTATGTGCCGTGAAGCATTCTTCATCCACAAGTCCAAAGCTCGACTCCAGAAAACTTGAGTATCTATGGAATGAATAGGGCCCAGGAGAGCAACCCAGAGACTAATTGATGTCTCACAGAGCAGCAGCTGGTCCAAGCATCCACTGCAGACAGGTCAGGATGCTATGCTTCTCCAGGCAAGATCTAGAGTTCGGTTTCTCAAGAATCACTAAGGGAGGAGAGGGTGGTTACAAATGCGGATTCCGGGACCCCTCTCAGGTCCTCTAGATTGATTTGTGGGATTGAACCAAAAATCTAGATTCTTTTTTTTTTTTTTTGCAGTACTGGGGATTGAACTCAGGGGCATTCTACCTCCGAGCTACACCCCCAGCCCTATTTTTTATTCTTTATTTTGAAACCGAGTCTCACTAAGTTGCGGAGTGCCTCACTACGGTAGCTGAGGCTGGCCACGAACCCGGATCCTCCAGTCTCAGCCTCCCGAATGCTGGGATTACAAGCATGCGCCACCACGCCCGGCAAAGGGTTTCACTAAGTTGCTGAGAGTCCACGAAGTTGCTGAGGCTGGCCGAGATCCTCCTGTCTCAGCCTCCCAAGCGCTGGGATTACAGGCGTGCGCCACCACGCAGAGCCCTAGGTTCTTATTGAGTACCTTAACTGTCTCATGAACCTTCATGTTTGAGAACGACTGACTACCAAATCCAGAAAAAGGGGTATCAAAAGGCTGGTTGGCATCCTTCACATTCAATGAAAGGCAGGGACAGTCAATACAACTGAGGGTCCAGAAGCTATGTAGCCTGGATGGAGAAGCAAAGGGTACAAATGCCTCACTTGTCCACTCAGGAAGCACAAAGGGTCCTTGATTGTGGGTGAGGTCACCAAGGAATTGTCAGCTTCCATGTGCAGGCCAAGCACTTAATGTTTGAGACATGTACTACATAGTACTTTAGGTATATTAAATTTAATATGTCTCTGTGGTAAGAGTGCTTGTCTGGTATTTAAAATATTCCCAAGAGGGCTAGGAGAGTAAGAAACTGCCTTGCCAGCGATATACTATGAAATTTCCTGGGGAAGTTGCTCTGATACAGCTATAAGTATAAGATTTCCCATAATAGTTAATTCCCTTATTTCTTGCTCTTTTTGTTAATCCCACTTTTCCTTTTGGTGCCCAGTTGAGAAATTCCTTAAGCAATCATTAAAACAACAACAACTCCACCCCCGAAACGTGAGTGGGTGCATGTTTTGGAGATGGCAAAGAAGGGGTGCAGTTAGGGAGTCTGGAAGTCTGGTTCATTGTGCAGGGGAGCGGGGAAGAGCAACCCAGGCTGAGTACTGAAGGGGGCACCAGGGAAATGAAGTGAGCCCAATCTC